>VZTY01015473.1:327106-348525 GCA_013400935.1 Turnix velox
CCTCCCTCGCCCCGCCCCGCCATCACGTGCGTTAGCGACAGTCACCGCGGCTTCCCATTGGCGGAGGGGCGGGCACAGGGCGTGGCCAAGGGTGGCGGCCGGGCCCGTCAGCGGCGGCGCCGGGGCTATAACAACAAAGAGACTTCGCTGGGGACGCGAAGTCATTGCGTCCGCTCAACGGAGGGGGGGAACAACTTCGGCCCACGGTGAGTGCTGAGCTTTAAATATACGGTGCCCCACCGCCGGTGGTGGTGCGATGGTCAGAATGCCGTTGGAAGGCAGTCAGCGCGGCTCAGTGGGAGAGTTGTGGGGAGTTTTACCGGGTTTTGAGGCGCTGCTCTCCGTGTCCTTTTCTCACGACACTTTTCCCCCTCTGCCCCGCCGCCACCTCCTCTCTTCCTCCGCCTGGCAGCGGGGCTGGGCTGGGCTCCGCCGGCAAGGTGCGCAGCTGCTGCGGGTTCCATTGGGGCTGGGAGCGGATTTTTGGAGCCTCCTGGTGGTAACGGAAAGGCGGTGGCGAGTTGGGGGCACGGCGCGGGGGAACGGTGGCAGAAGCTCTCCAGGAACTGCGAGAGTCACTTGGGAGGGATCTCCCTTTTCAGTTTGTTAGGCTTTTCTTGTTTGGTAAGCACCCTGTTTCTAGGAGATAAAAGGAAGTCAGAGCTCTTTTTTTTTTCTTTTTTTTTTTTTTAAAGCAGCCGTACGGTATTGTTGACACAGTTGGAAGTCCGTGTCCTGCGCTGGGTCCTTAGGACCGGTCTGTGGGCATGTTGGAGCAAGTTCAGAGGAGGATCACAAAGGCGATCGTAGGGCTGACGCACCTTTTCTATAAAGACGGGCTGAGAGAGTTCGGGCTGTTCAGCCTGGAAAAAAGAAGGCTCGAGGGAGACCTTATTAGGGTCTCTTTGTACTTCACTACTCCGGGAAAGATGAGGAGGGATATTTCACCGGGATGTATCGATAGAGTGAAGGGCGACAGTTTTAAATTGAAAGAGGGAGATTTAAATTGGGTATTATAAGTTCCTCACCACGAGGATGGTGAGACTCTGTGACAGGTTGTCTAGAAGTTCAGGACGCCCTGTCCATGGAAGTCTTCAAGGCCAGGTAGGATGCGACTCTGAGAAATATGGTCTAGTGGGAGATGTTTCTGCCCATGGTAGGGGGTTGGAATGAGATGATCATTAAGGTCCCTTCTAATGTAAACCATTCTTTGGTCCTGTTATCTGTAATAGCTTTTTATCACTACTGCAGCTGAATAAGTAGTTCCTGGTCTTTTCTTGCAGCACTGTCTCATTTGCCTCCTCTAGTGATATTCCTAAATAATAGCATCAGTTCTGGGACCCTGATTGCTTTGCACAATAGCCTGCAGTATGGCTTTTTTTGAAGGCACTTGTGCAAGAGGATGTCAAAACATCAGCCAGTTTCCAAATTATTTGGATGGCTTTTTGGGCCCTTCTTGGGATGGGAGGAGGGAAAAATGGGACAACCTGCTTTTGATCTAGTGAAAGACATGCATGGCTCAAATTCTGTAGTTTGTTTAGCTCTGAGGAGCAACGGTTCCCCTTTTACTTGTTGGAGTTTAATTATATGAAGTTGCTTCGATGCCTGTGGAGCTGTCACGTAGGAGTGAGAGCCATTATCTTGCCCCACTCCACCCGCAGAACAAAGAGACAGTCCTTGCCTGGAGGTACTTCCAGCTTACATCTAGGAAAGAGGCGGCACGTGTGGGGGAGTGTGTAGGAGTGCGGGGGAAGTCGGCACCAATTATGCTATAGCCTGCTAGTTAGCTGAAGAAAAAAAAAAACAAAACAAAAAAACTCTTGTTCCTAGGCCTTGTGCCAGAAGGAAGGTAGGAGTGGATGCAGAAGATAGTGGTGAAGCCACGAACTTAAAACTTTCACTTGGAGCCTGCTTCCTTGTCTGTGGCAAGCTCTGGTTGTAATGGAAGCTCTCAAACATCCTCAAGAAGGTGCATGGGAACACTGTGGGCATATGGTGTTTCCTTAGGTAACCCACCCAGGGCTTAGTGACCTTCATGGTTAAGCACTTCCTGTTAGTAACCACTGAAAAGTGAGCTTTGCTGCAGTTAAAAGCCACTTCTGCTTACTTGAGAATGTAGAAGAAAGGAATAAATATTTTCATCTTTCATCACAAAATTGCTTGCTGTTGTCACTTTTCTCCTCCCACTGTTAAGCTTTTCATTTTTTTTAACTTTTATTGTTTTCTTGTAGACTTCTCATCATTCTTGTAGCTTCTTTAAGAGAGACCAGATGTTTTATTTTCAAGCATGGTTTTAAAAAACAGCCTTTTTATCACTACTGCAGCTGGGCTCGCTGGTCCTGGTCTTGTATATTCCTGCAGCTAGTAGTTCCTGTTGGAGAACCAGACTGCAGAACTGAGTTACACTAACTTTTCATAGTACTTCCACGATCTGCTTTAAATTCTAATCCTGCCCTTAGGTTAAGGAGGTAGATGTGCCCGTGTCTATAGGGGCCATATCATATTCTGCAGGTGCTTGTCCTTGCATTGAATAAGTAGATGTTCTGGGGTAAGATGGCACAGGAGTCCAAAATGATCCTTCGTAGCCTGAGAGCTATAAGGTGAAGCTGGGTATACTGGCCTTAAGTAATAATCTTTGTGGGTTGTTTCCTCTATTAATTTTGCAAATATTACTATGATGAAACTGACTTGTAGTTCAAGTGGTGATTTTTTTTTTTTATATACCCATAATTTATTCAGGTATGTTAATGGCTTCTGCTTACTGGCTCACATGTAAATATTCAAAGTCTGTTTGACATGCAGATCTGAGCTGGTTTAACATTCAGTTTCTTGGTAGTAATGAACTTTTTGTACTAACCATAAACTGTATCATTCAGGCTTTTGGTGACTAATTATGCATATATTTAGGGAGGTGTATTGAGGAGTAAACATTGGGTTTAGTTATTTTTCCTTGTTATTTGGTCTTATTATACTTGGCTAGTTGGGTGCTCTGTTTGAAAATGATCCCATGAGCAGTTACACAGTGCACTTTGCACCTGGAGCATAGATCTGCCTTCCTGTGGTGGTCCTGAACTGCATGTGATAGAAGAAAGAAGATACCTTGGGAGGGGGTCCATGGGAGAAGTGTGAGCCTGTGTCTGCATAGGAGATGCCATGTCTGGAGCAGAAAGTGTGCTTGACCAGGAGAAGGACAGGCAGGAGCTGAGGGAGCACCCTGGTGAACACAGGCACGGAGCTGCAGTATAATAGTCCTCTCCTCCTGTGAGAGAAGGTAGGGACTGATAGCTGAACAGACCTTTGCAGGAGAATTTGGAGGAAGGTGCTCAGCTCCAAGAAGAGACCTAGGCTTTTTCTGAATGTATCTGGCTTGGAGGGAATGCTGAATGCAATTGAAGCTGCTGCTTCAAGAGAAACATTCACTGGCCCCTCAGTCTGCACTTACAAGAAGGTTTTTAAATTTGTTCCCTAGGGATGTTGCCTATTGCTTTGTTATTAAGACCTCTTATGCCTTTTTTTGCAGGTTTCACACAAGCTGTTTACCAGTCATGCCTCTGCATGTGCCCTACCTAAGCTGATAAAGCACCTATGCACTTTAATCTCATCAACACCACTCTTCCAGTACAGTGTGGGCTGTGCCTTGAACCTTGGATATAAAGACCTACCAGCCAAAGTCTTGTTCCTGCCTTAGTAATGTTCCAGAGGTTAAATAACATCCTCATGGGAGAGATTAATAGCTTGTCCAGCCAAGAGCCAGAGTTCAGTGAGAAAGAAGATGACGAGTGGATTCTGGTAGACTTTATAGGTAAGATATTTGTCAAATGTAAGCTCTGCACAGAAATCAGTAGCTCGGGAGAAACTTTACCTAAGCAAAGTTGGCGTGCTTTGGAAGTGCATTGTCTTCCAAACAAATGTACCAAAACATGTTATGTAAACCCGTGAGAAATGATGTCAGGCTTACAAGTCTGACACAGGCTTCAGCAGAACCACCTGTACAGATAAAAATGTTTGACTTGTTACACAATTTATTGCTTTCCTGATAACAACTGTTGCGTGTTCAGTGTGGCTTGTCAGGGAACTCCCTTCTCCCAAAAAAAGCCCCAAACAAACACGTATACTTGCTGATTAGTGGTTTAATCTTGTTTCCTTATTGTTTGGGTTTTTTTTATATATATCGTATTTCTGGGTACGCGTTGCTTTTGACTCTTGTGATGACCAACATCCTTGGGTTCTCTGTCACTCACAGCAGACACTTGCACTAATTGCTCCCCGGAGGAAGCAGACATCACTGAAGCATCAGCTGCAGATGGCTCACCAGTCTTCTCCTGTTTACCATCTCCCTTGGAACACTTACCGGAGGCCAACGAGTCTTGCTTCATCCAGTTTGAGTCGTGCCCCATGGAGGAGAGCTGGTTTATCACCCCTCCCCCATGTTTTACTGCAGGTGGATTAACCACTATAAAAGTGGAAACCAGTCCGATGGAGAACCTCTTAATAGAGCATCCCAGCATGTCTGTGTATGCTGTCCACAATACCTGCCACAGCCTTAATGAGACTGGATGTGGGGATGAGGAGTTTCACAGCCCAGGTAGTCCCAGGTATGTCTGACTTCTCTCATCAGGGAGCTCTGTTGCTGCAAATATCTGGTTTCTACTTGATCAGCTTAAGACACTTAATACTGAATTTTCCAGCTTATTTCAGAGCAAGTGAATAAAGCATGAATACTGGGTAGAGTGGTCAGGGCTGCTTAGAAAAATATGAGACAAGGTAACTGTGTCAAGAAACAGTTTTGGGACTTAGTGTTTATGGAGCCTAATTGTTCCCTCACAGAGTATGCTCCAGACCTGTTGAAACAGTTGGCAGTTAACTGTATGGCTGATAACAACATAGATTTGAAAGCACTTTGCTCCCTCCATAGCTATATATATTTCTCATAACAGTTAATAAGTAGCCTTTTAGTCATCTTGTGAGGTGAAATGGATGCTAACCATCCTGCCAGATGTTTTGGCATTTGATTTTATCTCCTGTCTGGTGATAGAGTAGGACATGATTTCATTTTTCCAGAGGTGACTTCTGGAGCAAAAGCAAACTGAAATACTGCACAAAGCCTGTTTCCCTGAGGGTAAAAAAAAAAAGTTGTACTCTAATTTTATCAAGGTAACAAGTGGTGATTGAGTACTAAAGTCCTGACCTTGTAGAATTACTGTAGATGCATGTTTGCCATGCACTGCTGCTTTGGTGGTAACCCCAATTTATGCAGCTATGTGAGAATGGTATACATAGATATATACAGATGGGACTAGCTTTTCCATCATGATTCAAAATTTGCCCATGTATTTATTGATTTGGCAACAGCTGAAATTTTGAGTTCTTTGTGAATTCTGGTTAATAACAGACTTCCCATCTGGTGCCTGCTGCTAGAAACAATTGGAAAAAAATCATAGTATAGTAATCTTTTTTTATACAGAGGAAAAAAACGTATATAGTGATAGACTTGCTTTAGGTAGGTGCTCACTGACTTCTCTGATCACCCGTTTGCATGTTTGAAGCTCTTCACTCGAAGAAGTGGGTAACCTTGAAGGGGCATACTAGTGTATAATGTTGAAACATAGTGCTGATCCAATGAATCTTGGAGAGCAAGGGATTTCTATAAATGTTTGGGGAGGGCAGCTTGATGTTAAGTATCAAGGGTCTAGCTTAATTTAAATTAAAGAAGCACTTCTAAAATGAGGGGCTGAAGGAATCTGCAGGAACTGTAAGCTGTCAGATCTACTGTAGTGAGAGACAGTAGGTGAGAATCTGAAATACCAGTTATATTGGGTAGTCAGATATGAAGTAAGATTCTGACTTTTCTCATCAATTTGTAATCTAGGGAACGGGGTATAAATTCTCTTAGAGGGGAATCTTGTGTTCTGTTGTGCTGCACAGTTAAGCTGCTTTGTGTTGGTAAGCTGAAGGTGTGATGATCCTCAATGGGTGTGCAAGTGCCTTCATGCTGAACTCTGTGCTGTTGCTCTATCAAAAGATGCAGGCTTTTGTGCAAGTTATTTTGGGTGTCAGAACTGGGAGCCTGCTTCAGTCTGAAGAATACTGTATACTGTAGAAACTGGGAAAAACAATTACACTGGTAGTGTAGTAAGTTTCAAAACTGTTCTGAAATCTCTAGAGATTTAATGGTTGGCCGTTTAACATTGTAGGGCCAAGAAAAGCTGCTTAAGGCACACTGGCACAGTAAGTACAACTGGTTTGGGACTGTGCTTTGTTTGATCAGGCTGCTAGCAACACTGCTTCCTCTAGAGCCTTGTCTGCCAAAACAATACTGGTGTTAGGACTAACCTTTGTGCCAAATGATATTACTTGATCAAGCTTAACTACATCTGCTTTAACAAGTCAAAATGCTAAATGCAGAAAAATTACTTGAATATTAATTGGGGCAAGGTTTAAAGCTTTTAATGTTTCTTGTGAAGTCTGGCTCTGTAGTGCAACTAGCAGGACACTTAACGCTTTCTAGCAGAATAGATGCTGAGGGTGCAGCAGCAAATGTATGTAGCAGTGGTCTGGCCTTAGATACAGACCTTCTAAAATTGCATTTTCATAATACTGATGGCTCTCAGTCCTGTTTTCTCAGTGCCAGGGACTCCCTAGTGCCAGGCTGCTAAAGGCAACCACAAAGTTACCGAAACCCCTCCATTTAAGAAGAATATTTGGTCTTTTACCTAATTCAAACCATCTCTCCTTATCCCAGTTTTCCTTTTAGATGGCAAGTAGAAGAGTTTTTCAGTTTGTAAACCAGTTCTGGAAGGGTATTTGATAAGAGGGGGAGGAAAAAGCTTAAATATCTTTTAACTAGCAATTATAAACCAGTTTTTCCCCTTTTGTGGAGGGAAATCTGTTTTACCCTTTTAAGTTCAAGGCAAAAACATGTTGCACAAACTTTTCCCAGTTTGTCAGGCTTAGTCTTTTTTTCCATAACAAACTACAAAACTCTATTAGCAGTTGCTGCCCTTCACTAGCTTATGGCCTGCAGCAAGAGCCTGCTTTGATAATATGGGTTCTAGTAACTCAAGGTGGTGTGACTTCCTAGCTCCTTTCCCCAGAAAGGCCTCTGGCACTGTTGAACGCTGTCCCACAGAGAAAACAATAGCCCTGTATTTGCAGGCACCTTAATGTAAATTAAATTGGTGTGATCTGCATACAAAGTTTTTACAAGGGACAGTAAGTTGATTTATGCAGTGTTGCTAGCTTATTTCTTTTGTCTTTCAAGTGCTAGGTTTAGGACAATACCCAGTGAAGGAACAGGAGAAAACCAGCAAGTCCCCCATGGCTATTCATGGTTTCAGTCATATCAGGCTACCAAAGGAGCCAGGAGAACTGGATTTGGATATTTAAAAGAAAAAAGCAGAAGGGAAGTAGTCCCTTACTGACAGTGCCTTGCTCCAGTGTGAAACGAGGGGAGACAGAAGAGGTCACTTCTGTGCCAGGCATCTCCAGCCCCTACAAAGAGCGAGGCTACAAAGGGCATGACAGACCAGACTTGTGCCTGCAGAGGTATCCTATTGTAAATATAAGTTAATATCTTCCAGAGAAGACTCTAATCAAGTCACGCTAGTACTGAAAAAACAGGTTACCCCAAGAGTCCCGAGTCTTGATCTTGCAGATGTCTTTCCTGGGCACCACTGAGCTGGCAGATAGTTGATGGCCCTGGGTCAGGTGAGACAGTAGTCACAGTAACAATGGCACTCAGGCTTGAGGTTTGCTTTGTTTTGAAAACTACCAGGGTATTTTTAGGTTTACTTTGAGTTTCAGGAAGCATCAGTGATTGTTCTGTCAAGTAGGGAAGTCCTTTTTCAATATGTCAGTCTCTGCTTGCATAGGCTGCTGGTTTGTTTTTCCACTAGTGCATGATGAAGTAAGGGTTTGCTAATGCTGCTGTCAGCTCATGAAATCTAGAGGGCTGGTTGAGGAACAGTCTTTGAGTTATTTCCTGTGTGTCACAACTGATCTGTCTCTTTCCATTCCTCTGGATGACCACTTCAGATGTACTTGTGTGGCTCTGCTGATCCAAACACTTCCATTGTCCAGTGGAGAACTGCAAGTCTTGTAAAGCTGGAGCAGTGTGACACACGTTGCCTTATGGTTCTAGTCAGTGTTCCTTCTTGGGCTTAGGGAGGTGGGATGGGGAAGGAAGGGGCTAATAGGTATAATACAACGAAAATCCAAAAATTACTGTGGTGCCCTCTCAGTAACAGTGAGTTAGCAGCATTATGCATTTCTTACTAGTGTGGTTTTCCTCAAGAGGCTTTACCCCACTTCAGCCCAAATAGCTGTCCAGTAGATGAATGGTGTTCATTGGACATGCTGATGTCTACATTCCCCTGCCCTTTATAGAATGCATGTCTTTCTGATGCACCTCAGTAGTGATTGATATCTACTTATGTTTCCAGACTGGAGGCCCAAAATGAAACAGGACAGCGTGTTCGCTGCTTTGTCACAGCTGTTGCTACTCGTTCAACTTTTCTGGAAAAAAACAAGAGCTTTCGTCCTACCCACTGGATAAAAGAACACAGTGAAAGACACTATCTCAGCAGAAATGGTCTCCGTCGCCAAAACCTCACCAGGGATTGCCACTCTCGGCAAATCAAGCACAATGGACTGTTTGTTCACCAGCCTTGCCATCGTCAGTTCAATTACTGATGGCTCTCATGGTTTTAATCTACAGTCTAATTGTTTTTAGGTTGCTCTTGTTCTCATGTGTAGGTAAGTGTGGTCAATCTCAAGCTGATCATCAGGTCCCTCAAACAGAATCATAGCTAGTGTTGCATTGATATGACACAAATCTCTGAACATCGTGCATCAAGTTATAAAGGGTGATGTTAAATTTCAGTGTCTTGGAAGCCTGTCAGCACAATAGTTCGTGTGCTGTTTTATAAACTATGATGGGTTCTTAGCTGATATTTTTGAAGAAACTTCACTGAGATGGAAATCAATTAGATTTTTGCATTAATTAAAGTGGAGTTAGAAAACTTAAGGTTAGCCATATTCTTTAAAGACCACTACTTGACAGCCTGTGTATCTGTCTGCATTCAGCATAATATGATTACTTTCTAACAAGGAAATACTATAGCTGCCAATGGATATTATGTAGCTGTGCTGAACTGTTACAAGAAGGACATCTAATCTAGGTTGCTTAGTACCCACTTGTTAGTGGAGTCTGCAGTTGTTTTGGGTACTAATTCTGGGCATCAGAAAAGGATTAAATGTTCCCCTGATGTTGTTGCAGTGTGATGTGGCACTGATGTTACAGATGTACCTCTTGGTGGAGTAGAAGGATAAGTGGACCTAGGGGTTGAGTGCAGCCCCACAACCCAGGGAGCTGAACTGGGTTTTACTTGGTACAGTTCAAGTTCTTACTCCCTTTCTCTAACTCTTCCTCTTTCTGTCTTTGAAAGATGTATTTCCCCCTACCCTATTTCATTGAATCTCTAATCTAGTTAAAGGAAAATTATGGTGGATCCACCATTTTAATCTCACCATTAGCTGACTGCTCTTTTAAGTCAGGCTGATGGATAGCTATTTCTGAGCTGCTAACGGCTGTTAGATTTGTCTTCTACTTATGGACTGAGAGTAGCTCTGAAGTAACTGGAAGGAAGTAGTTTTTTTTTTCTTGCAAGTTCTCCTAACTTTCTCCCTATGAAAATGAAGTCTGAGTTAATTGTGACTGGAAATGAAGGGAAATATGGGGCAGGGAAACAAGTATGCAGAAAGAGTCTTGCAGAGCTAAACTTGGTGAAGACAGGGTCAACAAGTGAGATTGAGATAGGTCAACAGTGGTTGCTGTTTTAGCCTCTTGGAGGCAGAAGAACTGGATAGCATTTATGTGGGCCAAACAGGAAAGAAAAGCCATTCAAAACAAGTAGTTTTCTTAAGAACACTGTAAGATGTTCTGAAAGCAGGCAGACAGTTCTTAAAAGTTCACCTGCAAGAAAGTGTGTATTCTAGCAGTCACATGGCATGCTGTACCCTGACAGATCAATCTGAGAATTAAATGGCTGTGGAGGTGAAGAACCAGAAATCTACACTGAAAGAAGGGGGGGAAGCAAGTTCATCACCCTTCTGTCAGTGCTTAATATGACTTACTGTGTTTAGTGCCTGGGGCATTCAAGTATTAATATTATGTTCAACCATGTCTTCCAGTAGTCCTTATACAGCAGTTAGTATAAGGAGGAGTCTTTGAAATTAGGCAGGATTGATAATGTGAGTTGTTCTAGACCTATGAAGTGTTTTAAATTTGGCTAAATGCTTCAGTTTCACTGAAGTAAAACCACATCAATTTGGATTAATCTTGAAGTAGTGGTACTGTTGCACTTTCTGCAGGTGGAACTGTTGTGATGCATACTTAGTGTGCAGGAAATATTTATAGCCTCTTTCACTGCAGATGTGCTGCTTCACTAAAACTTCAGGTTGTTGCAAAGGGGTGTTGATGAATAGTTAAATTTATGAAAGAAAGAGGTGCTTTCCTGTATAGGCTAGCCTCTTTTCTTTTCTAGAGGCATATTGAATTCACGTGAAGTGGTGAAAGAAAACAAAATTGGTCACATCATGAGTTTCTAAAATAGCTAGCAGTATGTGTCCATGCTCATGAAACAATTCTTTGGTCCAAATGCTCTGGTTTATCTGCAAATAGCTGTAGTTTCACAAGTGTCTCATCTGCTCATTAATATTCTTTCTTGCCTCTGATTATCTGCCTTTATCACTCCAACTCTTTCCCTGGCTTAAATTTCCTTCTTCTCACTGCCAAGTTCCTAGCTCAGGAAAATTCTTTATTGTTTTTCTTTTATATAAAAGCAACTACTTTCCTTCAGCTTTAATTTTCTTAAAGTAAAATGAAGGAAGAGGGAGTCTCCAGCTCCCCATCTTGGAAGAAGTGATCCTTTAACTCTTTAACAGGGAGATGGAGTTGAGAGTATAAGGCACCCAGGCATTACTGTGAGGGCCTTGGTCCATTCTTCTCAGTAGGCAAATAAATGCAACTTTAGACTGCTCCTAGAACTGGGAGATACTAATCTTTTATACTGCATTACTAGATGACTTTCTGGTGATGAAAACCTATATCTTTCAGGATATAAACTGTTTTGTTGCACAAAACTGTGCTTCTCAATATTGGAAACCATGTTATTGTGTGAGATAGTACTGCATCATGGCTTTTTGATAATTTTATGTATTTATGTTGTTCTAGCCCTGTTTTGTGCCTGGAGCTATTGGGCAATTAGTTTTGTTTTGGGTTTTTGTTTTAATAGTGAGCTGTGTGGCTTTTTATATGGTTTTTGAATTGTATTAAAGTGTGGTTTTTTTCCTGTTAAAGGGGAGGCCTTGCACTGTCTCAATGGCTGATATTCATGAATCTTGCTAAAACTATGTTTTCTTATTCATTGGTCAATAGACAGTTCTGTGTTTTTAAACTGTGCCTTCTACACAGCAAACTTGAAGATTCAAAAGGGACATTTCAGTTTAGGATTAATACTGTACATCAGTCTATGCATATATGGCAGCTTCTCTCTGGAGCCACTTCTCAATTTGTAGCAGTCTTTTTGATATGGAAGAATGTCTGGCTCTTGTTTTTAATAGCTTAACACAAGCTGAAAACCGACAAAATACAGCACTTTGCCAAAAAGTAGCATTGCTTAACCCACCTGTATTTACTAAAGTGATCTTCTGTATTTTGTTTTCATAGTGCATTCTGTGCACCATGGAGGGACAGAATCTTAACTCTCAATAAAAAATGGCCTATTAAAGTTGTCTGGTCTTTTATGTTACAGGTCAGTCAAAATCTAAATGCCTGAACAGTCCATTTGGGTGTGTGGTAGGTACAAGTACAGAGTATCAGTGTGGGCACGGGTATGGAAGTTCTTTGGGGTATTCTGGGAACCAGTTAGCATTGCTGATCAAGTAACAGTGTGTGGCCTGAGCAGTGCTTTACATCCCTGCCAACTACTGGATTTCCTGGTCATAGAATTTTAGGGGTTAGAAGGCACCTTTTGGAGATAATCTTGTCTAACTATCCTGCCAAAGCAGATTCATCAAGCGCATGCAGAACAGGAATGGATCCAGGTCTGTTTTGAATTTCTCTGGAGAAGGAGATGCCTCAGCTTCTCTGGGCAGCCTGTTCCAGTGTTCCACCACAGTGTTCCTCATGTTGTATTCCAGCTTGTCTGCCCTTTGTCCTGATCATCATGTGGACGTGCTGTAGGTGGAAAGCACAGAGATAAAAACACATTACCACTTACACTGTGAACAGAGTAGAGGGAAGGTTTTTCTTTGTTTGGAACGAACATCTCCTGTTTCAGCTCTACTCATTGCCTTTTGTTATCCTGCCATGTGCTACTATGAAGAATCTTTATGGGACATGGATGTGTGAATGTCCAGGGGTAGAGTTAAGGAAGCCCAAGCCAAGCCCATCTGTGGCTTAATCTGGAAAGGGATGTCAAGGGCTTTCTGCAGGTCTATGGCTGTAAAAGAAAGAGAAAATGAGTCTGTTGTTAAACTGGGTAGTAGTCCTCATGACAAATGGCATGGAGAAGACAGAGAGGCAGTATCCTCTTTGCCTTGTTCACCTTCTTGACTGCAAGTAAGATGACCCTTTGGGACAGGATTCCTAAAGGCTAGAAGAAAACACATCTTTCCTATCTTCAATAAATAAAATAATAATAGAGGAAACTACACAACAGTCTCACTTTGACCTCTGTAAAGGTGGTGGATGTAAATTACCCTGGCATTTCCAAAAAAGTATGTAAAGGTAACTAGGAGCAGCTGGAATGGTTTTATGCAAGGGAAAAATGCCTGGTGACCTGGCTTTTTACAGATGACTGGCTTGGTGGCTGAAGGGAGAGCACTAGGTGTTAATCTTGAGTTTAGCATAATGTCTTTTCAGACTGATGAATTGTGGACCGTATGAGTAGGTGGTGAGCTGTGTCAAGAACTGACTGAACTGCTGTGCTCAAGGAGTAGTGATCAGGTGTATAAAGCCTAACTGCTACTATTCTGTGTTACCAATAATGGATCTTGTTCTGTTAGATACTTTCATTAATGATCTGGGTCAGGGGGTAATGTGCATGATCAACAAGTTTGCAGAAGTTGGGAGGATCTGATTATATGTCAGAAAGGCCTTGGAAGACTGGAGAAATAGGCTGATGGAAACCTCTTGGAATTCTACGAGGGAAAATCTGGAGCCCTGCAACTGAATGAGAAATAACCCCGGGCACTAGTGCAGGCTGAAGGCCAACTGGCTAGAAAGCAGCTTGTGTGGAAAAGGCCCGGAGGGTCCTGGTGGATACCAAGTTGGCCATGAGTCAGCAGTGCACCCTTGTGGCCTCAAAAACTGAAAGCTTCCTGGGCTGCGCTAGGTGTGAAGTGGTGCCAGCAGATGGAGAAAAATGATCCTTCCCATCCCTTCGCAGTGCTGAGGTGCTCAGAATGAGATGTGGACACGGTGGCTGGTGTACATCCAGCAGGAGGCCAAGGAGATGATAGTCTCAAGGAGGCCTGAAGTCTGAAACACCTGAGGGGACAATAAAGGAGACATAGCCAGGTGCCTCTGCTGCTGCCCAGGGAAAGGACAAAAGGTATAGGGTACAAGCTGAAATCTGAGGGAATCTGTTTAAATGTAAGAATAACTTTAGTAATTTTTGGCTTTTCATGAAAATAACATGTATCTTCCTTTCAGTCATCAGAGTTCTCTCTGTCTTTTCAAAGATAGTGAGAGTGGCACATTAGGTGGCCCAGGCTGCTGGGCTTCATGGAAGTTTCTGGGTTGAGTTGTTATGAGTAGTCCTTGACTCGATTCTCACACACCTATTACACCTGTATAAATCATATCCATGCTGATAATCTCATACAGCTGTGCTGATAGTGTTCCTCCTAGCGGTTCACACTTAATGCAGCTCTTAAATTCAGGTTGGTCACTTTCCAAAAGCATCATGAATTAATGTTTTTTAAAACTTTCGCATGTCAAAGCAAAATTGTTCATAGAAAGGGTCCTATCAATGTAACCACATTGACTGAGGTTCTCACCTTACATTCTATTTCTCCTGTTTATATAAATCTTTATACTTTTGTGATGAACAGTAATTACTGTTCTTTGACAGTAATGGAGGCACTCTGTTTCCTCACTGAGTCATTCAGTACCTGCTTTCTTTGTCCCATTGCCTTCTTTTGATGCTTGTTTATAACCACAAAATGCTGTTACCTCCATTATTCTGTGGTAATTACAAGTAGGGTTCAGGGGTTTTGACACAAGTCGAGATGACTCATCAACAGAACAGGCTGATGCTGCTTCAGCACCATTGTTCCTGTGATGTGGTCATAATACATTGGTCTTAGAGTAAATAGGATTAAACTGAGACTTAACAGAATGCATATGAAATTTTGAGTTTCAACCAGCCTTTTTCTTCATGGTGATATTGTCCTGGATCTGCTGCTGCGTAACTAGTACTTCAGAAGTTAAAATTCTCTTGACTTGTCTCAAATTTTTATGGGCAGGTTGATAATTGAACACTGAAATAATGCGGCAGATAATTACATTGTAGTTTCATGGTTAGGCTAAGGAAAAATAGTAATAACCAAAAAAGTGAACCCAAATAAGAGTAACAAAACTGGGCTGATGTCCAGAGGCACATCTCCACTTAAAGCCATGGGCTCTGCCCAAAGTCTATTCCTTTTGCCTGAGATGTAGTCTTCACATAATTGTGTCCAAGAAAGATGTCCAAGCAATATAACAAAAAAATATGACCAAAAATCAGCCTGAGTGCTAAAAGAATCCTAGATTCCCTGAAGTGGGGTGCTGTAGAGAATTAGTAGAGGTAGGAGAGAGATGGGAAAGAGGAGGGAGCCCTTAGGCTTCCAGGGCATGTTCAGGAATTTTACATGTGAGTAATGGTGGACAGCTGTCAATTTTTGCAATTTGAATAAAGAAGATACAATCATGATTAAGAAAGGTGTGACGAGGGGTGGGGTTGTGATGTGTGACACAAGGCAAGGTCTGACATGGGAAGAGGTATCTCCTTGTTTACTCCCAACAGTAAGTTTCAGTTCTAGGTCTAGCTTTTTTTGTCTGTAATGTGAGACTGAGGAACAAGAAATTGTCTTGTATTAAATTGAGAAGAAAGAGAGGAATTTGGCATCTGTGGGTTGTGATGAGCATCACCTAACAGCTGAGTTAGTAGATAGATCTTTACCAAATATCTACTAACAGAGGGCAGCTTGTGATAAGGTATTACCACCTTTGGCTCTGAAGAAATCCATTATGTGCCCTAAACATAGCTAAGATTTGGGCTATGAAAAATTGTCTTATTCCCCAAGTGCTGAAAATACATTTGTTACAGTGTTCGGAAGCTGTAACATCAGCAGTAAATGCTCTCCACTTTGTGTGCATGGGAAGTCGGGGCCCAGCAGTTGCAGGTTTGATGAGATAATGTAAGTCATCTGAATCAGGAACCACATACACTCCTAGGTCAGAACCTGAAGTCACTTAGAGTCTGTTAAAATGTTATTGACCCTATTGTCCTCAAGCTGGACACAGCACTGAGCCACATGTTCTAGTGGGAGGTGTCCTTGCCTATGGCAGGGGGGTTGGAACTAGGTGATCTTTAAGGTCCCTTCCAACCCAAACCATTGTATGATTCTGTTGTCACATACACTCCTAGGTCAGATCTAGGAAGAAGAGGGCCTTCCCCTGCAGCCAGCTGCATGCTTCTTCTGACAAAGAAATGCTTCTTAACATGCTGCCCACTGAAGGAAGTCATGGTGACAGTAAGTTAATCTATTTTGGTTTTGAAAAGTACTGTATTATTGACTTGCTAGTGTTTTACATAGCTTTTTTTCTGTGACCTGAGATCCTTATTTTCTGCTGCCTACACTTATCTCCTGGTCCAAAAGGCCAGAGAAGCCCAATGAAGAAGTGATACTGGAAAACATTAGACATGGGTCTTGTCATTTGTTTGAGCTGCAGACAGCGTATTCAACATGGGGTAAGTGAAAACTGATTCAATATTTGGCTCTTAGCTACAAGTGCTACTTCCACTGTAAAGATGCTGCACTTACTGAGATTTGGCTGTAGGTTTTTCTGAGAACATCAGTAGTAAGAGCTGTACTTTAAAGGTGCTTCAGGGAGGAATTTAAGTTGGGCCTCATAAAGCTGGAGGAGTGCGGCTGGTGTTCTCTTGTGTTGCACTCCAGGTGCTCTCCTGCTAACCTGTGATCCTTCTCCGGGCTCTGAGCATCTATTGCTGGCACTGGCATCAAACTGGTAGGAAAGGGATGGATTGACGTTCCTCTCTCCTGGTAACTTTAAAGTCCTCAGGAGTTTGGCAAGTCTATGACTAAAGTTGCTCTTACGCTTATCTGACAGATGAGCTCCATCAGCTCCTAGACAAACCAGTTTCTCAAAGCAAGTCCAATGGTCTAAATAGATAAACCCCTGCCTGTGCCACCAGACCAGTAACTAGACTAGCTGGTTTTGAATAGCCCTTTGAAACCCCTTCTAGGAGGATTGATGAAGAAAACTACCTGCACTCCAGAGTCCTTTACAGCTGCTCTCAGGGATCTGTAATCCTTCATGATACTCCTCAGATTGTTTCTTGTTCCCATGTGAAACAAGAGCAGCAGATAATTGCCAGTGGACTGTATGAGGTTTGGTAGCCTCTTGGGAACATACCTAATATTAGCCCTGGTAAGCAGAACATCTCCCAGGAGAGTGTGTCAGAATGGCAAATGAGGAACCTTTCAGAAGTAAGAAAACTTAGTTTGGGAAGGTTGCAGCTTCCTACTAAGGGACTGCTCTTTAGGAAGAATGAAAAGCTTTAATTGTGCTTTGCTTAGGCTAAGTAAATGTAGTTATTTTGCAACAAACAAGCTAAAAACTCCTCTTACATACAATGAAGTTCATCCACACAGGAATCCTGGAGCAGGCCTTTCCCTTAACCGCATTATAGAATAGCTTTGACAATATGGCTGTGACTCAAAAGTAGAAAGCCTAGCTGCACTCATGAATGACCAGAGTAAAATATTTACTGTGACAACATTGAAGAGAGATGCTGCCTGCTATTCTGTCCCTGGATCACAGTTGTGGTATGTACAAATATTTGTATTCTAATATTACTCCATTCTTTGGGAACAACCAGATGGATTGAGAAGCTCTGAGAGAACTAGATGATCTTTAAGGTTCCTTTCAGCCCAAACCATTCTATAATTCACTAGAAGGACTGATCCTCACAGCTTTCAGTCTATGCTTTATACATCCCTAGTAGTCTCTGGGCTCCTTCAACAAAATCCATGGAAGGATAACCAAGAAAAGCAACCTCAGCTGTAAAAACTTGTAAAGAATGCCCTTTAATTCCTACCTTTCCAGTGGGGTTCACACCTTTGGAACACACCTAGAAGTGGTAATAAAAAAAAAAAAAAGAAAATTACTAGAAAAAATGAGAAAGGATTGCCAGTTCCCAGCACAAATTCTCATTAGCAGTTGTAGTGTGTTTCCAGAAGTTTAAAAATTCATCACTCTTTTACATGCATCCCCCCTAAGGAAGCATCCATGTCATGAAAGAGGGCATACAATGTGGTTACTCACTGGGAAATGTCCCAGTGTGAACTAAGTCACTTTAGAATTATTGACACATCTAACACTAACTTGCATAAAAATAATAATTTTGTTGTTGGCAGAAGGATTTTATTACACACTAGCTTATGGGTTGTTTTTTTCTGTGATGACAAAAATTTATGGAGAAGTTGCCCCAAGGTATAAAATACTGATGGGACTTGGTGCCCTTTCCACTACAGAGGGAAAACCATAAAGCACAGTGGCATGCAACCTGCAGCAGTTCACATTAAAATGCTAAAAAAGGTGTGGAAAAACAAGCAGTGTAGTTGTTGTGGTCTTTGTGCAGAGACCTATTCATGGAGGACCAAATCCACTCAGTTTTTAGCTACTATTCACATTTTCCTTTCAGAGTGTGACATGGAATTTATTCCTAATGCACCAAAACTACTTTGCTGCTTGGAGGCTGGCTGCCATCAGGCCCGAATCTGACATCTGTGGGGGGTGGAGGATTTTTGGGGTGGAGGGTGGGGAAAGATACTATTTCTGTCCTCTCATTCTAGCTTCTTGGTGTGATTCCAGTTAATTTTAGCAAACTGACTGTGGTGGAGGTTTCAGTTAAAGTCAGTTAAAGCTCTAAAGTCAGCATTAGATCAGTTCCAGACAGTGGGATGTATCTTGCTGGTGGACCTCAGTGAAGACTAAATGAGGCACTTGCTATGTTTACCCCAAACTATGATATGAGTATTTTACATCCCTTTTGAGACACAACTAGCAGATTTTCTTTGTGATAGGGACAGAAAGGGGCATTTTGCAGAGCTGAGGAGGCTGGATGCCCGCCAACATCCATCCTGTGTGTCTGTCACACACACTGCTTTTCATGAAGTTTGCAGGAATTGCTGTCCTCACTCTCTCAGTTGCTGTAAGAAGACACCGCTGAGAGATGGGCCTTGCTACCTGTAAACTGTGACCTGTTAAAATGTTAGTGACCTTATGGTAACACCTCTGACTTTGGTGGGCTGTGCTGCCTTTCCTCTCCCCCTTTAAAAGGGCAAAGCTATGAGAAGGCAAGCACCACAACCTGGGTTTCATACTTAATAATTAGAATAGGGATTTAGAAGTGAAAACTGTTTACTCTTTAATAGTGTTACACTTGGGAAAAGAGAAAGCAGAAGTGACAGAAATGATTATTTGCTTGAAGGAATCTGAGGCTTCTTTTTGTATTGTTTTGCAATCAGTGTGCCTTGCACTGAGGAAGATAACAGGGTAAGTACCAGTTGCTTGCCATCACCAAAATGGCTACACGAGCCCTGTGCTGAGGAGGTAAGGGCCTGCTTCCACACACACAGGGCCAGCCATACATAGGACACACAGAATGTCAGGGATTGGAAGAGATCTCAAGAGATCCTCTAGCCCAGTTTCCCTGCCAGAGGAAGAACACCTAGGCCAGGTTGCACAGGAAGGCGTTCACTTCAACCACTTTCAGGCAGCTTGTGTCACCGTGGAGGCCATGCTTCGGGAAGGCCTGTTTCTGGCTGGGGTGAATTTCTCTGTGGCTGAACATCCTGCAGAAATGGAGGGAGAGGGAACGTCTCTGACATGAGGACCCTCTCACAGCCTTCATGGGTCACGGCTGGGTGAAGGCCATTCCTGGGTGGTGACGTGTGTGACAGCCACTGGCTCGCACCCTCCACCTGTGAACATAGGGTGTCTGGAGGCAACTCTCACAGGTGTGGGGTTTCTGGGGGGAGTCCAGGAACTGCTCCCACAGGAGTGGGGTGTTGGTGGAGAGTCTAGGGGTAGGCCCTATAGAAGGCACAGGGACAACCGAGATGTCGACAGGGGTGCCGCTGAGGGGTGGCAGGCAGCTGTCCCGCCGCAGGGTGTGCCGGGCTGAGGCGCCCCCGCCAAGCGGAACTGCCGGCCCGGGCGGGCCACAGGAGTCCCCCCATCCTCAGGCCGGAGCGGGGCGGGGCGACACGGGGCTCGCGCGGCGGGGCTGTGTTTACATTCCGCTGCCCGCTGCACGTTGCCGCCGATCGGCGCGTCCCTATTGGCCAGAGCCGGGGAGGCCCCGCCCCGCCGGGAGTGGCGATCTGCGCCCTGCCGGGCGCGCGGCGTGCGGGGCCGCCGGCGGAGATGCACCGGCGGGCATCGGATCCGAATTCGCACGCGGCGGATTGGGGTGACGGTACTGGGGGCGCCGCGACAGCGGGGCGGGGGGCAGGGGCCGAGGTAGCCTGGCGGTTCTCCCTGCGGAGTGGGAGCCGTCTCCACCGCACTGTCCGCCGCTCTCCCAGGTCGTCTCCAGCCCTGAGACGTGCAGGAGGGACGCGGGGGTGTCCCGGCGGTCGGCAGGGGAGCCGCAGGACCCCAAGGCGGCCAGGCGGCGAAGGGGCGGTGCTGGGGAGAGCGGGGCGCGGGCCGCTGCGAAAGGCGGGCGGGCGGGATAGCTGTCTGCCGCCCTCGCACATGCGCAGGGCGGGCCCGGGTTGCGCTATATAGCGGCTTGGCGCCGGCGCCAGCTGAGCAGCGCGGCCCGGGCGGCAGCAGCAGAGGTGCACGGGGGGCGACCGGAGGCAGAGAAAGGGTCTCGCTGGTGAGAATGGGGGGCGACGGCAATATTGATGGCTATGATGATCGTGGCGGCAGTGATTATGTTAGTGGTAGCGGTAGTGCTGGGCGCTTATGTTGGCAGCAGTAGTGGCAGCGGTGCCGGCAGGCGCTGTGCCGGTGTGAGGAGGGTGCAAGGGGTGCAGTAGAGGCTGCCGGTAGGGATGAGGCGGGCTGTCGACCCGCCCGCTCCTGTCCGATTTTGGAGGGAGAGCGGCTTAGGAGAGCGGGGAAGGGGTGGGTGTCCGCGGGAGGCCCCATCCGCCCCGCCGCTGCCCTCCCGCCCAGTACAGGGAGTGCTGCGGAGGGTGATTACCCGGAGGGGAGACGTCGAGTGGGATCCCGCCATCGCGCTTATCCCCTTCCCCATCCACCCCATCCCGCGTCCGCCCGACGGCGCAGAGCCCGGCGGGGGTGGCGAGGGGCGGGCTGCCGGGTTTTGGAGGGAGACCGGTGGCGATGGGGGTGGGGAAGCCGGCGGCCGAGACGCTTGGCGGGCTGACCCCCAGCGCCGCCCCGCCTTCACCCCCGATCTGGCGGGACCCTGCTCTCCCCTCACCCCGGCAGTCACGATGGGGGCTCGGTGCCCGGTGGGGTCGCAGCCTCCGTCCCTGTGGTGCTCTGGCCTTAGCCCGCTTTGGGATGTCCCCCCCTTGATGGATGGTGTCCCACTCGTGCGGGGTTTTCGCTGAGGGACAGTGTCCTGCCTGAAAGGGCACGGAGGGGAGCATAGGTGGTTGGCTGGTGTCCCCGCGTGTGGGGCTGGCCCCCACCCCTCTTCTCCCTCAGGTTTTGGAGGGAGCCTGGCCGGCAGCAAGGCGGGAGCGCGGGGAAGGGGGCCGCTGTCCGGCACCGCTCCCTGCCCCCTCACGCGTCCCCTCGGCACCCCCGACCGAGGCAGGGAGGGGGGCAGGCGGCAGCTCGTCCCCTTTTGGGGGGAAATCGGGCGCGAACAGCGGCGGTGCCCCATTCCCCTTTTCCCCGCCTGACCCCCGGGGCTGTCCCAGGCGTCCCCCGCGGTGCGGCGCAGGCCGCTGCCGCCTCCCCGCTCTCTGCAAATTGGCGCGGAACCGGCACGGCGGGAGCGCGGGCGGCGGGCGGGCACAGCCCGGCTCGGCTCTTCTCGGCCCATCCCGGCAGGTGTGGGGGGAGAATCCCCCCTGGGGGAGCCGCTGTGGCTGTGAGGGGGTGCAGAATGCAGGGTGGGGGGTGTGAGATGTTG
>VZTY01015473.1:348534-365836 GCA_013400935.1 Turnix velox
GAATGCGGGGGGGGGGGGGTGAGATGTTGGGGGAGGGGGGAGTCACAGCCCCAAATACTCCCTCCCACATATCCACTGGTGTGGGAAATGGTCCTTTGCAGACTCCTCACCCTATCCCCCGGGCTATTCGAGCCCAGGTAGCCTGAGTCAAAGTGGTAGAGGGTATTTCTGGGTAAGCTTCTCGGGTGATGTGGCTCTCAGCAGGACTTGAAGCTGTCGGTGGTTCTGTACCTCAGGTGTTCATCACGCTGCTAAAATACATGTGCCCTTGTGTTTCATTGGGACACACCATGCCACTTGGAGGGTAGAACTTGGTGCAAACTCCTCGAGGATTTACTCATTGAGCTTTTGTTATTCCTTTGGTCCAGGTAGAGATCTTACCACCCAGAGAAGATGTCAAGACGCAGGTACGCCATTAGTACTGTAGTACACCAGGCTGATCTGTACTTGGCTGCCATTCTCCTAAAGCCTGTCGTCTTTCTCTTTTTTGCAGCAGCCGGTTGCAAGCCAAGCAGCAGCAGCAGCAACCTCTCTCCTGTCAAGAAGAGTCTCCGCAAGAACTTCAGGCACCAGAACATCTCCAGTCCCGAAAAAGGAGAACAGCAGAGGTGACTTATTTGGGCAACTTGAGAAGCTTAATATTGAAGGTTCTATGGCACACTTGAGTGCGAGAATCTTTGGTGGGTTAGAAAGAGGGGCAGGAGTAACAACCCGTAGCTTCTGTTTTAGAGGTGGGTGTGCTCATCCTTTGCCAGTGCACTGATCTGTGTCTCTCTTCTCAGCAGGAGATTAAGAAAAGAGAAGATGGGAAAATTGCTAAAAAGCATCAATATGAGATTAAGGTAATTCTGTCCAGATTATTGGCTCAAACTAGGTGAAGGAGTCCATCTGATTTGTGTTGATGGGTTCCACACTCAAAATTACTGAATAGGGAAAATTTCTACCTTCAGGTATTAAAAACTGTGAGCTTTGCAATTTAGCGTCTTTCTGTACATTTTTGCTTTTTTACGCATGTCTTTGATGCGTAATGTGCAATGAAGGGTCATTCAGTGTGGAAATCACTGCAGAATAAGGGTAGGTATAAAAATTACAATATACCCAGATATTTGAGAACAATTCCACATGCAGAACAGGTAAGGCCTAGAGGCAAGTTTAAACAGGATCATTTCACTTGTTTTAACTTAAGGTGTGGTTTCATGGACATTTAGCAAAAACCAAGCCCTCTCTGCTTCCATTTAACAGGTTTTTTTTATTATTTAAAATCAGTGTAGTAATCTGCCTTGACTGAAGTAGGCTACTTCTGATCTAAGTGAGGGGCTGTACAGTTGTTTATTTTGAAGTGGTTTAGTAAAATAATGTTGCTTTTTTTTTGTAAACAATCTTGTTTGTGAAGCAAATAAGACTAACTGCTATAATGAAGCAAAACACTTCTGACTGATGTTGTTTTTGTAAATTTTGTGTCCAGAAGAATGATGTGCAAGTACCTCAGCAGTACTTGGGGTGAAATTGACCTTTGCTGAAAGGGGGATATTCTGTTCTTTTTCCTTCCTTGATAGGTGCCTGTGCACTCCAACCCCTACCTTGCTTTGATTTTCTTTAGATGAAGCATCATGCAGGCTCAGCTTGATGATTTAGCACTACAAAATGAGTTAATATTCTGCCAGGTTAGTGAGCAGAATAAACCCAGCAGAGGATCTGACAAGCATCAAAACTGATAAAAGAAGGAAGGAGTGAGACCTGAGCAGCCAGAACTGCAGGAGCAGGATTTCTCTTTTCTCATCACTTATTGCTGTTAAGATCAATTCTGCTGGAATAAGTAATATTCCTCTTGGGGTAGTACAGTCTGGCTATGATCTGGATAAACTAAATTGTGCATACTTGAGCTTGCAGAGCAGCTCAGTAAGAAATGTTTCTGTGTTTAGGGGGTAGGTGTTGCCGTTCTTTGGGAATGGGATCTCTTCTAACTCTGCAGAAAAAATTGGAATTCTGTGTCACCATTTTGAAAGCTGGCAGCCATTACAGCATTCCATGTGTTTCATGCGTTTAGTGCCTCCTTACTTGTATTGGTTATGTACAATCCCAGTAACTGTTAGTGAAACAAATTAGAGTTAACTAAAGTAATCTCACATTCCTTCTTTGAAGGTTTCTGCCTGAATACTTCGAGTGTCCTCTCTTTTTGAGTCATTGCGTCCCTTATTTGGCATTGGCAGACTGAGAGATAGTCCACAGCTGCTGCATGCTCAGGGGGTATCAAGCTCTGGAGCCAAGATGGGTGGCTCCTCCCTGGAGTGCTTAATTGGGAGATAACGAGTTGCTGAATTTCCACAGAGAGACAGTAAAACCTCCACCCTCTCCTTTCTTTTACCTCTGAATTGATAAGTAGGTAGGACCAGCAGCCTAATGTCCTGTGTTTTAGTAGCAGTGAGTACCTTTGACTTGCAGCAACTGAGCATCTCAAGCAATGGATAGGTTACTTGTGGATTTATAAACAAAAGACAGTTCTCTTCCTTGAAACTCCGCTTCTTCCCAACTTTATCAAATTTAATATACTTGTTTTTTCTCAATTGGAAAAAGCTCTATTGGCATTTACTATCTCTTGAATTGATGCTGAGGTCCCAAAAGACTTTTGCTATATTGTTGTTACTGTAGCCTGCTTCTTGTTCTTTTCTTGTTTTCATAGTAAAATCAGCATTTAAAAGATCCCATGTTTATGTTGCAGAGCTGTTGGCCGCCCACGATAACAGGAGGCATCTCACCGTGCATAATTATTGAAACACCACACAAAGAACCAGTAACCACTGACTTCTCAAGATTCAAAAAATACAGGTTCCGAAACCTCTTCATAAATCCATCCCCTTTGCCAGAATTCAAGTAAGTTTACCAGATGCAGTAGTTGTTGATTTTTTTTAATTGAATATGCTAAGCCAGTATCATAAAATCTGTTGTGTTGGTATAATAGTGGGCAATACTCAAGCCTCTGCTTGTCTCTTTAGCCCATAAACAGTTCCGAAGTGCCCCCCACAAAAAACAAATTTTGTTTTGGTCCCCTCCCCAGTCCTATAAATGCCCTTTAGAGCAGACCCTTTATAACTTAGCTCTGGAGCAACTGTGTTTAGGTGGGACACAATGGTTAAAACTAAACTTTTTCAGTGATACTGGAACCAAGTAAGCCAAAAACACTGAACAAATAGTGTATAAATATGCAAATTTGCGGTAGCATTTCGGTGCAGTGCAGTGTCCTTGGAGCAGTCACAGTACTAGGTTTCTCTTCTGCAGAAGGATGGATTAGCTGACTAAACTGGATTTCTCAGTTTCTGAATTCCTTAACCACTTAGGTGTCCTGAGTGGTGTTTGTGTCAGCCTGGTGTTTAATGAGTTAGCAGTAGTTCTCCCTTCTGTACTGCAGTAAATTTACTAAGGTGAATAAAAGGAGAAGCAGAACATGTTACATTACTTTAAGAGAACCTTTCTTGATACACCATGGTTTTATTTGATTTGGCCAAAACCAGATCAGAATGGGGAGATGCTGCATGGTGATGTTTTGCCTCAGATTAGAGGCAGCAGGTCTCTTGCAGTCTCTGCCGAGTTTCCAATTCAGCTGCTCCTCCTTCTCAGTATTGCTTCCAAGCCTACTAAGCTGTGCTTTAAGGGACAGTTTGTTCTTCCCTATACAGAGCAAATCACACTTCTGTTCCATATGTGTTGGAAAGTTGAGTGCAAAGGAGCCTGTTAAAAATAATAATGAAAAAAAAAAAGGTTTACAAGTGAGTGAATCTTACCTGCTCCTTTAGCAAATTGTTGGAAAATGCTGAATCCCAAAGATATATTCAGATACAGGATTTCATGAAAGAAGCTTATTCCTTGACAATTACCTCTAGTTGTCAGTGACCTTGTAAAGCTGAGCTCCGTGCTTTCACATTAGCTGAATAAAAAGATCATTTACTTTCCTGCCTTTTTCATGCTCTTCTAACTGCTGCAGGAAGATGATAATGGAAGATTTTTTTTATGCCTGCCCACTTAAATAGGGAGACTTGTGCAATATACAAGCAGATTTCTTTCTAGCTTTTAGTTTAGGGGTAGCAGCAGAATGAAACTAATCTGGGTTATAATTTGTAGTCAGTACAATGATAAAGGCTGTTTAATCTCCCTCTGCCTCTGCTTGAGCAAAGGGAAATGTATGACTTCAAAAACTTCAGTAGGAAATCAGCACTGCATTGATTAATGTGCCATTGCCCTTAGTAACTAGGATGCATCCCCAAAAAAACCCCTCATCAATTCATAATATGAATAATTACAGATTGAATCGATTGATGATGAAAATATTGTTAGCAATGAATAAGAATTTGTATTTTCTCACAATAACCTGTTTCACAGCCTTAAGGTAGGCTGGAAAGGCAGGGATGGATGCGTGATTTTTAAATGCCATCTGCAATTATTCTTCTTAAAATGAGCTGGACCACTTTGTATGTCTTGTTTGAGGAGTGGGATAGTTTTTTCCTTTCTATAGGGAGAGCTTGGTTTTTACCAAGCTTGGCTCTCTGGACAAGCCACCAAAGTATGCAAACTGGAGATCTCTGTAGGTGTGACTTTGGGATGCAGATGTTCAGTTTTATTCTTTCTTCTGCAAAGCTGGACTTGCTGATCTTGGCAAGCTGTTGCTGGGCTAATATAAAATGCTCAAAGTATATCCACAGTCTGCTAATTGCCGTAGGAAGCTTTTTGTATGCAACACTTTTCTTGTTCCTAAATGTCTGTAAACACTAAATAATGCTTTTGTACTCCTTTTGTGAAGGTTTGTATGTATACTTAACCAATGCTTTGTTTAACTTTGTTCCATAGCTGGGGAAATTCCAAAGATGTCTGGCTCAACATCCTGAAGAAGGAGAACAGATACGCTCATTGCAAACACTTCACATCGCTACATTCCAGTTTGCAGCCTCACATGAGATCCATACTCTTAGACTGGCTCTTAGAGGTGTGTTGTTTTCCTTACTTTTCCATGGGTTATACCTGTGAAGTAGGCAGATGAAAGCACAGCTTTTGCATAAGAGACCTAATGGAATGTGTTGAGTTGGAAGGGACATCCAAAGGCCATCTAGTGCAACCCTCCCTGCAGTGAGCAGGGTCATCCTTCACAAGATCATGTTGCTGGGAGTCTAGTCAAGTATGGCCTTGAATGCCTTGAGGGATGGGGCCTTCAGCACCTCTCTGGGCAACCTGTTCCAGTGTCTCACCAACACTCATGGTTAAGAACTTCTTCCTAATGTCCAATCTAAACCTGCCCTGCACTAGTTTCAAACCATTGCCCCTTGTCCTATTGCTGACAACAGTCCCTCCCCAGCTTTTCCGTAGGCCCCTTTCAGGTACTGGTAGGCACTATGAGTTCTCCTTAGAGACATCTCTTCTCCAGGCTAAACAACTACAAGCAAAATATACTACATGGTAAATGCTAAAGTAGTCTACAACAAAAGGGTTACAAGTTACTGCATTTGGCCTTCTGCGGCAGGAGACTCTGAACCTTCTGCACAAGGCAGCAGCAGTACTATGTTTTTGCTCTTATACAACATATTTCCTGCCAAGGGGAAAGAAATCTAATTTTGAGACACTTACATTGAAATTGGTGTAAACTGATATGTTTTGAAACTCAAATTTTGTATTTTAAGGCTAACTCTAAGTCATGAGACAACAGCATCTGTACTGAGGACATGACTTACCACTCTGTCCCACTCTATATCAATAGCTCATACCTGTCAGCTCCTGGGCTGTTTTCTGACTTACTAGCAAATTTTAGAAATTTTAGAAAACAGTGACATCTGAAGGTTGATACAAACAGGAAATGATTGTAAATATCTGGTCCAAATTCCAGTCAAATTACTGTTCTTTAGAGTGTTCCAGTTGCCAAACAAAATGGATGCTGTCAGTCTTGACAGCCTCTGAGAAGGAGCAGTAGTGCTGTAAATAAAGAGCTGTTCTGGAGATGTTTCCAAGGACTCTATATTAAGCATGTTCAGTTGCTGCTGCCAAAAGCAATGCTTGACGCATGTGATTCTGGCCCATTAGCAGAAGGGGTCTTGCAGGTTTTTCAGTACTTCATTGAGCCCTCCAAGGAAGCAGATGTTACCATGGTACTCTGTGCTAATAATAGTCCTAATAGGGAATTTCAAGGGAAGGGGAAGGAGTATGAAGTTTGAGGTTTGTTGTTTTTTGCTTTTTTTTTTTTATAATTTCTTTTTTAAAGTTGAGTATAGTCCAGATATGCAATTCCCTACTTCCTTTAAGGTGTAATTGCATACTGTTGAATTAAAAGTCTGAGGAAATAATTCAGTTTTGAAACAGCAATGTCAATGAGGGCCTTGTTATTTGGCTCAGTGGTTCTAAACACCACAGTGGGTTAAAATCACAGAAACTTTGTCAAGAGCTGCTTGTGGGCTCTCATTATTCTCTGTAATAATCATAACTCAGATATTTATTTACCATGGCCAAGTATTATTGCTTAGGTTTTGGAGCAGATGGCACTTCTTGCAGTTTTGTTCATGCTTAGCCAGGTGGTGGCTGTCCCCAGGGGGCTGTAGGCGCTGCTCCTGCCTTGCTACAGTCCTCTTAAGCAGCACCTTCCAGGTTCCTTTGCTGCAGAACCAAAGACTTCTGAGTTTCTTAGTGTTCTGCCTTGGGAACATGGGGAGGACATGCTCTGTGACTTCAACTTGACATTTGAGCCCAGAGCATTCTTAATCAAGGGAATTAACTGGGGGGTTTTGCTGTGTTTTGGCTTTACTTCCGCCCTTGAAGTGGGGAGTTATTTGTACTCAGATTGGAAAAAGCATCATTTGGTAAAACTGCTAGTGCATCATAGACAGTTCATGTTCAGGGGAGAGCATGGGAAATAGTTTTCCCAGTTCCACAGCTATGTATGTAAGTTTGTGTACATCTTGTGTTTTTTACTGCTAAGGCTTTTGAATATTCCAATGTGTGCACATAGAGGTTTTCTAAAATAAACTGAATTATTTTCTCCTGTTGCAGGTATGTGAGGTGTATGCACTCCACAGGGAAACCTTCTACCTAGCTCAAGACTTTTTTGATAGATTCATGTTGACACAAAAGGATATTAACAAGAGCATGCTCCAGCTCATAGGAATTACCTCATTATTCATTGCCTCCAAACTTGAGGTAAGAATCTCTGTTACAGGGAGGAGGATATTTAAGTTTGGAATAACTGAAGAGATGGTGATAATTTATTTATTTCTTTTGAGCTTGGTGGTGTGTGCATGACACTGGAGGTCAGACGGGGAAATTTTTTTTCATCTTCCTTCAGTTGTGCAAGTGTCAGTCTCATGGAGTGTAGTCTTTGTCCTCCCATTCCTCAGCAGCAGGGAAAGGAGACCATATAAGTTTAAAAAGATGTGCAAATGTGCATAGGAGTAGCTTTGTTTTGTCTTTTACCAAATACACAGCAGGTGGCAAACAATTTCAGGAACAGGCTTGGGGCATGAACAAAACCAAAGTCTCAAACTGCCTGTATATTCCTGTAAACCCATTTAGCAGAATTTTTTTTTCCTTTTGAAGTGCAGTGATGATGATACACCACGCACTGTATCTGGAAGCCAAGAGCACACTTTTGTATAGCTATGGTAGGCCAGACTGAGAGGAAAATTTGGGATATTAAGATTTTATACTTGGAAACCCCTTGATCTGTTGTTCCTAAGGCCTGAGGTAACATGCTACAAGCATGTTTCTCTACAAAGCAGTTTTCTCTCCTAAGGATTTCTGTGGGTCACTAGGCTCTGAATCCAGCCAGTAGGGAAGTGGTTCTAGTGGTGCTTCTCTTACTAAGACACCTATAGGGTGGCCCCAACCAGCACGACTGGGTTGGTAAATTTCCGTGTTACCTGTGTCTGCACCATTTACTTTGCCCACTGCCTTTGGCTCTAAGATTTTTCCTTCATAGTTTTCTAACCTTTTGTTTTTTTATCAATTTGATTAAAAATCAGTCACCACTAAATGCCACTGGGCATAACCTGGATCAGCAAGACTTTTCTAATTCCTCTGTGCTGTGTGAAAATCAGGTTGTTTTTTTAAACAGAATGCAGTGGCTGAGTAGAAAATTGCTCAGTTAGCATTTACTCACCCAGAAATTAGAAGTTGTGATAAACCTACCATGTTTTCAACAGAGAACACAAAAGCTACCCGTTTTTAGTATCTCTTCATCTTGTAAGGTCCAAGTCATATAATGAGAAAACAGTGTTATAGCATAAGAAATGTTTATACTGACTGACAGGTATTTGGAAGCATCTTCTCATGCTTTCTTAGAACTGTAAGGAACTCTAATCTTCACTTTCTCCCCCTCTTCCCCTCTCTCCCTATAAAGGAAATCTACGCTCCTAAAATTCAGGAGTTTGCCTATGTCACTGATGGTGCTTGCAGTGAAGATGATATTGTAAGGATGGAACTCATTATGTTAAAGGTAATAACTCTGCTCTGTGTGTTTAACTGCTACTTCAAAGGCTACCAAAGTTGAGCCTCCTATTTTTGTGCGACTTATCTGCTAGGAAAAGGAATATGTTTAGTACATCCATCTTTCTGTAAATCAAGGAAAGCCACATTGCATGTGTAGTGGATCTCCAGAGACTCATAAGATCCAATGCAGCCTGCCCAAAAGCAGTGAGAATGCAATGTAAAATGAGTATTTGTACTTGAAATTGTACATAATCCTGAAGGTCTGTGCAAGAAGCTGAGCAAACTTGGCAGGGGGAGTGTGGGAAAAGAGACCAAAGCACAAAATTGCCCTTGGGTGGTTTAAGGTGCTTAACTGTTGTTTTGATCTTGGCAGGCTTTAAAATGGGAACTGTGTCCGGTAACAATCATCTCTTGGCTGAACCTCTATCTTCAAATGGATGCTCTGAAGGATGTTCCAAAAGTGCTGCTACCTCAGTATTCTCAGGAAAAATTTGTTCAGATAGCACAGGTGGGTAGTAAACAGTGTCAGAAAATGTTTATTTGGAGTGATTCAAGTACACACAGAACATTATGCCCCAGAATCCATTAAAGGCTTTTCCTTGTTTCACCTCACCTGTTACTTTGTCAGGAATGTGCAAGTTTGCCTGCCAGGGACCTTCATACTGGGTCTGGGGGAAAAAGTGCTGTGTGCTGCTTGGTTTCTTGCTCTGGTATATTTTTTAAGACTTCCACACACTGTGGAAGTTTGTTTTATTCACCACAGCATTCTGCAAATAGCAGCAGGGCCAGCAGCTCTGAAAGGAGGGTGGAGAATTTAAGGCAGTTGACTGTTTTTAGGTGTATTATCTGTACAAGTGTTGACACTAAAAAGCAGAGCCATGTTACAGAGCATACCCTGCAGGAAGAATTCTGAGAGGATTGTACTAAAGTATCATAATCTTAAATTTTGTAACACTTATTCCTCTGCTTTTTTTATTTCCTCAGCTCTTAGATCTGTGTATCCTGGATGTGAATTCTTTGGATTTTCAGTACAGAACACTAGCTGCTGCCGCACTGTGTCACTATACCTCAATTGAAGTAGTCAAAAAAGCTTCAGGTAAGAAGCTTTTGTACACCTTGGCTTCCTCAGGCAGGTGATTCAGATACAAGCCTGGGGCTGTTCAGAGGGAGTGGGTTTGTCAGGCTGCAAATAATTTGTCCTGTATGGAGTTGCCCTCCAGTTTTTCTTCCTTCCTACCACTCTTTCAGATGCTACCAAAACTCAGAAAGCAATGTCATCAAAAGCCATAGTCATGGCTAAAGAAATGAAGCAAATTTATCCTTCTTGCTTTTGGGCTCTGTGATGTCTGTTTTTGCTTTGGAGATTGCTAATATGAAGTATTTTAGCTACTTTTCTCCTAAAATGCCGTCAGCCACTGGTCATCCTCATGTCAGCAGCATCCCTGTCACTCTTGTACTAATTTGTACAAGTCAATCCCTTACTATATGGGGGAAGGGAGAAAACCCCCACTTATGCATAGGTATGAGTTTTGTTATGCTACTGTGAGACACCATAAAGAACCAAAATGAATTTTTTTCATAATGGGATCCCAACTCTTGTGCTCAAGCTGCAAACAGCAGGAGCCATGAATGGCTGTGCTTAGGAAGCCTGGGCTCACCTGTCAGGAACGGAGTCGCGGGAGAAAAGCCTCATGCTATCATGATCAGCGAATCTCATTTATTGAGAGCATCAGACAAGCTTATATACNAGGCACCTCCCCCAGGCCGCCAAGGACATCACCGCGGCTAGGGTTCCAACCTGGCGAGGTCTGCCTCAGGCCTCGATCGCTGTCTTTGTCTTGCTCCAAGAACTTGATGGCAGTCGTTAACTCCCTCGCCTGTGCCCATCCCCCAACACTCATCATCTCACTTTCATGTAACAAGAAATGCTGGGAGTTTGTGAGGATGTTTCTGAGTCTTTATCTGCAGTATTATTTATTGTTATTTTAAAATTCATGATAATCTTGAAAAACTATTCAACTCCTCCATGATTTCTGAGTAGCTCTGTGTTCTACCATCTAGGTTTGGACTGGGACAGCATTTCAGAGTGTGCAGAATGGATGGTTCCCTTTGTGAATGTGGCTAAAAAAGTCCCCGTGAAGCTCAAGAACTTTAAGAAGGTTGCAGCAGAAGATCGACATAATATCCAAACACACACCAATTACTTGGACATGCTGGTAGGTGGTTTGTGGTAGCTGGGAGTCCATCACCCTCCTCTGCTCCTGAGGCAGGGACATGGGGTCAGATGCCTTCCTGCTCACACTTGCCTGGGCTCTACTCAGCCACTGTGGTCACTGGTGCCTGATCATCTTCAGTTTCTGGCTCTTGCTTGATGGTGTCTTTCCATAACCCCCGCAGGTGCTAAGCAGAGACTTGCATCAAAAGTAGAGGTGAAGTGTTTGAAAGATAATTGTCTTCACTTTGTGTAATACCACCTTGGCTTTTTTTTAATTCAATATCCTCACAGCGAAGTACCTAAATTGTACAAGCAGGGGGAGGGTGCACTGGTGAATAGTGAAATGAAAAAGCAGACCTTGTCCTGGGTGGGTATTAACTGTTGTCTTCCTCCTCCAATGACCAGGAAGAAGTTAATAGTGCAGCAGCATCCACTGCCCCAGGTCAGTTATCTCCTGTGTCAACAGGAGGAATAATAACTCCTCCCAAAAGTACAGAGAAGAAATGAAACACGGACAAACCAGCAGTCTCAAAACCAGGACTTGATGCATCAGAACAAGGCCATGCTAAAGGCAATTCCTGTTCTTCAAGGCTTAGCCAGTAACAGAGCAGCAGATGGAAGCTAAGACCATGCCCTCCTAAAGCCTTGACACAAGACTTAGACCGAGCTCCCCCTCTGTGCTCTCACAGCAGCCTGGAGCACCTGTCCGCTCTCTGACATGACTCAGTTCAATTCTGACCATTCCTAACTTATGAATTTCTTCAAACATGAACTTTTTAACTTTATGAACTTTCCAAACTCTTAAAATATGGCTGAGTGGTCCACTCAGTCCTCTCAAGTTCTATGTCAAACTCACTTTAGTCATACAGAAGAACTTAACTATAGCTTGTACATATTATTTCTTGACTTGTGGGTGTTTTAATTTTCCTTGATAAGGCTTAATGCCTATCTGTTAGTGACCCGTGAGCTCAGATGCAGTATTACAGGGGTCAGGGAAAGCAGTTTACTCTTCTGGAACCACTCTGCCTTTGCATGATAGTGTAGGCAGCCCAGGATCACATTCTAGCTCCACATGAGGCTGATGAACTGAAGGTGGCCCTGCAGTGTTGCCATGAACTTCAGTTCAAGTGTAACGCTGACCTCGGATAAGAGTACACACCTCACTCGAACTGGAAATACCACCACCCTTGAAGGAAGAAGTGCTTTTAGATCCACCCACCAAGAATCGCCCCAAGAAGGAACTGGAGAGAGGGGATAGCGGAAAATAAACCGCTGATACTCTACAACCACTCATGGTATAGGAACAGTATTTTAAACTGATCTGTGGAGCTGTATTTTTATCAGTGTTTATAAATAGCATTAACTACTGTGCATTCCTTGCAATATTCACTACCTCTGCCTACGAGGTGCTTTACTCCTGTGATGAAGGGGCAGTACTGGGGAGAAGCATTGCTCTTCCTTCATCCTTCAAGGTGCTCCTGCCTGAGCTCCACATCCAGGGGCTGCACTAGAGCATTGGGTGCCACCCACACCCACATTCAACTCCTACTCTTGGCAAACTTGAATTCATGTCTTCTTCAACAAGCTCTCATGCAACAAGCTGAAGTTGCTTCCAGCCTTCTGTACAGTTTGTAAAAATATGGGGTTTATTATAAGATTTCCTCTATTTCTAAGAAAGATACCAGACTGTAAATGTTGTATAAAAATTTTAAATGAATTTTAAAAATAAAGTCTTCAGAAGTTTTTTTGCCATTTCTACACATTTTATAATAGTCTTTCAGTCTCAGCCTAAAAGTAAAGTTTTGCCATTGCTTGAAGAAACTTCTTTTTCCTTCTTTGTGCTGCCAGCTGTAGGACCTCCTCAGGGTTGCTGGCGTTCAGCTCTGTCTGGCCAATGGCCTTTATCTGAGAACAGGAGACATCACTAGTGACATTCAATCCAATCTAGATCTTTCATTATGAAGCATTTTCAGCTCTATTTAAAGAGCTGGGCTTTTTCTATACCACCACCCTTGGTGTACAGTTCTACAGCAGCCCCAGCCTCTTAATTATGCAAGAAAAGTCAAACTGGAAGTGGCAATTCTTTTCAGCGATGGTTTCAGGGAGGGAAAGACACAAAGGGAATGCCATACCCCAGAGCAGCCCATGCTCACTTACCGCTATCTGCCGCTTGTCTGTCTCACCTCTTTTGTGGTGGAGGTCTGAGGGGGAGTCAAGAAAAGACACTTGGTGAAGAAACTGACTTTTCCCACCCATGAGCTTGATATTATGCAAGTGAAAGGATACATGTCAAGTACTCCAAGATGGTGACATCCCAAATGTATTCATAGTAAGAATCCATGGCATCATGACTGAAAGAGAACAGACTAGATTATCCAATGTAATCAGGGGTGTGTAATACATCTTTGTAACCTTTGCTGTGACATTTACCTGTTCTGTTCCTGCAGTGCCTTAAATGCAGTTTTATAGTCTACTTCCCGAAGGAACTGGCATAAAATAGCTACCTGTAAAAAAAGACTCAGATGACTTTCACAGCCTTAATTCCCTGCAAACCAAAACCTTCCAGAGAACACCACAGTAACCCAACTTCCTTTCTAGGCTTAACCAAGCACCACTTTCCAGTGACCAAGCTCCAAGCATAACAGCAGTAGTCCAGAGGAAGAAAGATGAATTCTTACTCAAATCTGAAAGGACTGACCTGGATTCCAGGTTTCCAAATGCATTTACTAGCTCTTAAAAGTCAGAGCCTAATGGAAACCTCCGTTACTTCTTGGAAAATGACAAATTGCAGTGAAGAGCAATGACCACCAGCACTTATTGTGAGAAGAACAAGGCCACATTCCCAACACCACTCATAGATAACCACAGAAAAAAATTAGAATCATCAATACCTTTAAACAGGGCAGAACTCCCCCCACCCCAGAGTATTTCTACATTTTCCATTTTCAAAAGTTTTACTTTTAGAGCCCTAGAAGCAACAGCAAAACAATTATTTTATTGCAGGTTGTATTTACATGGAAAGTTGTCCAGTTTTACTTCCTAAGAAGGTTTCCATCTTTTAACATCAAAAGACCTGTAAAACTTGTGTTTTACTTAATGTCACATTTCACCTCTTACCTGGGTATGACAGTTGAGTAAGGAACAGCACTTGATCATTCTTTTTATCACCTACATAAATGGTTGAAACATAAGCAGAAATTTTGATTGATCTTTTTCTTTAAATACAAGGAATCAACTAAATAACTACGTACCCCCCCCCAATAATTCCTGAGCGTTAGCACTTCCACTGATCAACTTTCCACTCAAGAGACTTTATGACAGAGTGTGCAAGAGCACAGCATCATGGCTCTGGTAAGAGTCTGTGCTCTGTTCAAGGGCTTCAACTGAACCCCCAGATGAGGCATGGCCTAGGTAGGAAGAGCACATCAAGTGGTCTCTGGGGCAAAAGCTGTCACACCAAGGCAGATATGCTGGCAAGCAGCAGTGGTCTCACAGATGAGAGTGGACTATGATTCCAGAGTGAACACAAACAGGAAAGAAGCATCAAGTGGAGAGGCTACACAACCTCCATCCCCATGTCTACATAGTTCCTATTGCCTACTGAAATGCAGCTTACAAGCAATACAGTGTTTTCCTACTGAAATAAGACAGGGATAAAGGGACAGTGGATAAAGGGTAAAACAAATGCAAGATGCCACTGAAACAAGCTGTGACTAGGACTTGAGACTATCCTCCTAGACACAGAGTTACTGAGGGGTTCTCATTCAGTGCCCACTGGCAACCAACAAGCTGCTTCTTACAGCAATAAAATAAGCAGGCAGCTACAGGTCACGTGCAGTGCCACACCTTCAGCACGCCACAACAGAGCAAAATCATAATCCCACTTATCTCTGGACAACCTTGCCCAGCACAGTGACACCACTCTGCTCAGAGTCTGGAGAAGGGTATGTGCAAAAAGGAGTCAAACTCGTCTGTATCTCACTACTAATGCGATCCACGTTTCCACCCCCGAGCTGCAGAGTAGGCAGTACTTCAGAAGCATTGTATTATTTGTGCTCAGCTGCACCATGCATGAAAGTGAGCAACCCAAGCATAGTGGGAGCTAGCTGGAGCCTACAGCAGAGTTGAAGCTGCACTGCTGAGCTGCACCACATAGCAAGGCCTCACAGGAAGGAGCTAGGACATCCTCACACCATTCAGTGATGTGTTTGCTCCTGGCTATTTCTCCCGAGACTAGCATCAGTGCTGTCCCACCTGGCTGCTCTGCTTGCCTAGTCTGTACAAGCTAATAGAAAAGCTTCCTGAGCTTCAGCAGAAGAGAAGCTTCGGATTTTTCTACAGCCTTCAAACAAACAAGCAAAGAAATACGGATCTATGAGAAGCTGTATCCCAGAATGCACCAAGATATAAAAATCTCACAGGTCACAAGAATGTGTTTGTGTTAAGCAGCTTTTGTCTATAATGAGAATTCAAGGTGCTGACCGAATCCACAGAGATATTTTCTACAACTAAATCCCATTTTAACTCACCTGGTCTGTGTATACATCTGGTGGTACCATCTTACTAAAGAAGTCTGAGCACACAGCTCCTGCCTGTAGATAATAGTGAAGGGCTGCTGAATACTGATTTGTTGCTGCAGTGGAAAAAACATAAAATGAGGTCTTAAAAGTAAACAAAAGTTATTTCCAAAACTCAGATCAACTGTTTCACAGAATTACTCAGATATGTGTCTCATTAGCTGAATTCTACTGGGAAAGTGACTTCTGTATCATTGTTTGAACAGCACAGACACATAGGAGGTGATAAAACACTCCCAGAAAACTATATCATTAGGGAAACCAGGAACACGGGCAAAGTTCTACCTTTTGAAAAATCACTTTTTACTTTTCAGGTGTTTTATCTTAAATTTGTAAATCTTAAGAGTGGAAAAGGCTGCCTTTGCTGAACTGATCATGCAGGTGGTAGTGAAGGAGTTTAGTTGGTGCAAGTCAAAAGAGGGCACAACACACCATCCCCAAAGACCCAGTACTACTTTCACTCACAGTAAGTTCTTACTTGGCCAACACAAAGACACCCTTTGGGGCTTCTGTTGTAAAAGCAATGTGTCTCCCAAAATACAGACCTAACACAAGACAGAAGTGCTCTCCTCATCTTCACTATTTTTTCAGGTACCAACTTCTGAATAAAATATTCTGGGACACTGTTACACTTGGTACAGGCAGTAAATGCTGCCAGTTTATAACCTTGAACCACTCACTCTCTCACATATAAACTGACAACCCAGAACACTAAATTAAGATCTCTCCCCTCACGCCAAGGATTATAAAGCATCTTCTAGACAAGTCTTTATCCTCTGGAAGCAAGAGACCAGGATTTCTGCATTACATCTCAGGGCTCACCACAGTCCAAAGATAGATTTGGAAACATACACCTCGACTCCTGCAACAGCCCAAAGCACTAGCCAGTAGATAGTAGAATTTTAGCACATACTCCATTTGATTGTCAGAAAAGAACAATCTGGCTTAAATGCTAAATTTCACTAGTCTCAATAAATAATTTAAGCAGAAGAAATGCCCAGCTATCTTTGAGGATGAGTATGGCTGTATCCCTCTCTAGCACATACACCAAGTAGTATCATACTTGCCTGACTGCCTTCTGATAGTTCATTCCCCACTCATGCTATAAAGTCAGTCCTGGCAACTGGTACTCCAAACTGTGCAACAACTGAGCCCAGCACAGTATCACCCAGGCTGGGCAAGAATCCCCCAAGCAGCTGCTGCCCTGAGACAATTTGAGCGCATGTCACAGCATCCAGGATCTGGAACAGCTCATGCCCAAATTCTGTTGGTTGCTTCCAGCTGAAGAGCAAGGACCAGTACTCCAGCACTGGTGAAGTGGTAGGTGAGGACAGAATGAAGGCAAAGAGCTTCTCATCATAGCCAGCATCAGATGCTGTCTCATTTACAAATCCTAGACACTTCCCTATTTAAAATACAGACCCTCTCCATTCCGATTGTCTTCTGCTCCATTGAGGCTTATCTCAGTATTTAAAAACAAGTGTTATTCACACAACTTCCCATTTACTTAAGACTCAGATGTTACAGGGCTGCAAAATCAAGGACCCACTAAAAAGCGGAGTAAATAATGACTCTTTCCTTGCCCTTGGAAAGAAATCCCTCCTGACCCACCTAAAGCTCAGGCTCTGTGGGCTCAGACAAACACACAGATAAATTCACATACACTATTACACCTAAGGATTTTTAACTCATGTGTCACTTCAACTTCTTTCCAAAAGAGGAAAACCCAGGAGGGTTACATTGGGACTTTTTCACGTCCCTAAGCCCTGCATCCCCAAACCTCTATGTGGGGACCAAGGAGGTAAATCCCTCCCCACTGTAAGGGCAGAACAAGTACGAGAGTGCCTCCTTAGACTGAATGAGTACAAGTCTATGGGGCCAGATGGCGTGCATCCCAGGGTCCTGAAGGAGCTGGCTGAGGTGGTTGCCGAGCCACTCTCCATCATATTTGAGAAGTCGTTGCTGTCAGGTGAGGTCCCGGATGACTGGAGGAAGGGTCATGTCACTCCCATATACAAGAAGGGGAGCAGGGAGGACCCAGGGAACTACAGGCCGG
>VZTY01015473.1:366683-385583 GCA_013400935.1 Turnix velox
AGGATGATCAGGGGGCTGGAGCACCTCCCCTATGAGGACAGGCTGAGGGAGTTAGGCTTGTTCAGCCTTGAGAAGAGAAGGCTGCGGGGTGACCTCATTGCAGCCTTTGTTCCTGAAGGGAACCTACACCCAGGAAGGGAGTAAACTCTTTGAAAGGGCTGACAATAGCAGGACTAGGGGAAATGGATCCAAGTTGAAGGAGGGAAGATTTAGGTTGGATGTTAGGGGGAAGTTCTTTACTAGGAGAGTGGTTAGGTCCTGGAACAGGCTGCCGAGGGAGGTTGTGGATGCCCCGTCCTTGGAGGTGTTAAAGGCCGGGTTGGATGGGGCCCTGGGCAACCTGATCTAGAAAATGTGTTTGTTTGGTGACCCTGCTAGACAGGGGGGTTGGAGTTACATGATCCTTGAGGTCCCTTCCAACCCGGGTCATTCTGTGATTCATTCTGTAATTCTCAAGGAAGCGAGGTACCCTCAGACATGTACTAAAAATAGATATTAGTTTCACTTACCGAAATAAATATCTGCCTGAATAATCAGCCAGAAGTGGTTGTTTGGATTAATAGTCAATGCATAGCTGACAAGTTCTTTTACTGTAACAGCCACAGCTTCAAAGTCCACTGATTGAAGGCTGACGGAAAAAGAAAAATTCCTTAATTATTTAAACACTACACACGTCATTTAATTCCAAAGCACCTTGCATTAAAAACACAAAGCAAATATAATCCCAGGAAAGATACACTGACTAAGGCTCTGTTGAATTGTTTCAATACAGTAAATCCAACTGAACAAATACATCTGCAAGGACTTGGACAAGAAGTAAGAACTTTAGCCATGTCTGACACCATAAAACAGCTTCATACGAAGTATTAGAAGCTTCACGCTTCTCAGTTTCAAGAAGTTTCAAGACAACACCTGAAACCACAAGAAATCATTCACAACAAATGCACAGATGTCCAAAGTGATCTCCGGAAGCTTGCAGAAATAGCTTAGAAAAGAAGGCTGGGAATGGTGTGGCACATGGTTGGGAAGCCTTTCCCAAGCACCTAAATTCTCCATTTTTAAAAATATAAGATTTCCTCACCCTACTGCTAAAGTCTGGTAATACTAAAAACCTTCTGCTGATTGATCTTTTAATATATACTGAAATTTACATCAGTAACTATGAGCCAATTCAATCATATCAAAGACAGGTTGACCACACTAAGCATTCCATACTGTCTCTTACAATGCACATCCCTCCTGATGCAGACACAAGAACCTACAAATGTGATATTCTAGTGCCACAGAGCCTCTGAACATTGGAGAAACAAGCTCAATCCAGCCAGAACAGTTTATACACACCATAAACCATTTCATACTTTTGCAATTATTCAAGCACAGCTCAAAAGTATTGGTTTCTGGGTATTAAATTATTACATAATTTACATAATTCACATAGTTAATGCATAGCTCAGTAAAGCACACAGCTAAAAAACCCCTTCATTTTATTCTACCTACTACTCCAAGGACCATAAAATTAAGATAAAAAAAACCCTCATGCAATCACACCAATCTGCCCACAAACAGAATGGGCGGGTTAGTGATGCTCTTACACAGCAGAAGCCACAATAACACACAACTAATACACAGGAACTGGAACTAATCCAACGACATAAAGACATTTTGAAAATTGCATTTTTAATTATCATCTTACTTGGGGATGGATGAGGGCCAGATAGAAATGTGCTCTGCTGCAATATCATTCACAATATCTTCCTAAGAGAATAAAGATGGTAAGAGACATCACAATGAAGAATTCCTTGAGAAAACCAAGTACAATGCTTAAGATGTATACTAACCCGAACATTGTGAAGCTTGACAAACAAGGACAATATCGTGGTTAAAACTAACGGTTCCTAGAAGGAAACAAAAATAAAAATAGTATTACTATGAATTAACAAAACTCTAATTTCTTCCAAAAGAGCTTTGAAGCCGTGTAAGAACTTCTGACAGCATTATAATTTCCTACTAAAATGGAGCAATATTTTAAGTATCTTGCAACACAGGAATACTGTGAGCACATTTCTGTAGGAAGTCTTTAATTATTTCAGATTTTCATTAATAATTGCTTAGATATAAACTCTACTTGGGTTTTACACACCTTTATGATGTAGCTGTGTCTACTGGCTATCTCTAATGCTAGAGGTATACTACAACTTGCCATGCATTTACAAACCCACAACGCATAGAAAGTTTCCCTTCAGCAGCTTCCTCCTACCTCGAAAAGGAAGGTGCTGCTTCACAATAAGTGCAATAAAATACACTCCTAAGATTGACAAATCTCCACTATGAGAAGTCAGGATTTTTTTTTTATTATTATTTTCTCCTGTATGTATAGCAAATTCAGAATTTCTTCAGCTGTACAAACACACCATTCAGATCTTCTGAATTTAACAGGTCAAGCCTAAAAAAATACTATATCAAAAGGAAGTTCTTGCTGCAAACACTTTATCAAGACCCCTATAACTCACCCGAAGCTTTTTGATGAAAGACAGCAGTTCACTCCTACATTAGGGACACAAATATCCATGTAAGTGATCACTCACAGCACAGAACATACACAAAATTCATACAACTGAAATAAGCCACCAAAACAAGCCTTCTTCACCTCTGAGTTTACAAATGCAGGGTATATACATGAAAATGCTCGAGCAGCTCATTCACTTTTAATACAGTCACTGGAAAGTTTAATTTTTACATATATGACAGGTTAAATAAGAGGTATCTATTATTTCATCAAGCAATATAAAGGATAATAATTACTTTGTAGTAAGTCAACCATTGGCTCTAAAAGGGAAACCAATTAAGCTGTACTGTAATTCTCCAATCTAGGATTGCAACGATGACTTACATGCTTACAGAAGAGATTACACAGAGATAATTTATAATGTATATTGATTTCCTTGTCATGTTGTATCAGGAAGTGCCACCATAAGACAATTCAGATACAGAGTTCGGAAAAGGTTTCACTGCTGCTTTTCCATAACAAGGTCATCGCTCTTTACTCTTTGAATCAGAGAGGTTAGAAAAGGTTCAGTATTCTGGAGTGCACCTGTGCCGCTTCCTTTTTCCTTGCTCAAGTATACAAACCAAAACCTACACCAATCACTGCCCTTCTTCCACCCACTCCACAGCCATATAAGACACAGCAGCTGGCCTTTAGGTATATATATTAATTCAATTACTTAAAGAAAGATAAAGAAACAGTCATTAGTTTAACAGGGACACCTTTTCCAAGTTTTTAGCTTGGAAAGCTGTTCAATATAAAAGTTACAGAATTTTCTGTCATAGGCCATCTATAATCAAATTTGGAATTCAGAACAGGCAGAAAACATTAAGTGGAAAAGTCAATAAATACCAAATGAATTGCTTTAGGCTAAGGGTAGCAGAAGTTAGGTAACCAACAGTGAAATTACTCCAGTCAGCAATAATGTCTTGCTTTCCTTCTTCCCAGGGCATCAGCTGAACTAGAACTTCAAGAGTGAATTACATTTAACTTTAGATTCTTGTTAACCTGAAGCCCATGCACTCCTTTCCTCTCTCTGAGAGGTCAACATATCATCATTAATATGCAATACTGCCAGCAGGCAGATAGAGATCTTTAGCTGCTGCCACCACTCTAATCAGCAGAACTCAGATGATTCTTGAAGGTCAAACACAAAGTCTTTATAAATAATTTAAGAAAACACACCTGTACATAATGCCCAGCGTAGACTCCCTGTGTTTTATCAAACTCACTCTGCCATCATTTCCTCGTTTGTGCTGGTTGGATACACTGCAGATTTGTACAACCACCTCCCAAAGGTCTTTAGCTGTTCGCCTGCTTTCTTTGGGACCTGGAAGTTCTTTGCATGTAGCAGCCAGCAACTGTCCCAGCTATGCAATGCAAGAGAAAAAACACTAACTATAGCTTCCCTTAACACTAACTATGGCAAAGGAATTACCAGCATTTTAAATGGCTGAGCAAGTGATTAAGTTACAAACTACAAAGCAATACGACTAAACTTTGCAGCAGAGAACACTGGTAAGGAACCTGGAAGAAAGGAATTAAACAACAGATGAATTTTTCCTTCAGTTTTCTCAGGGTACATTTCATTACTACAGGCTCCAGAAACCAAACTTTGCACAGTACATAAATACACTACATAAACTATAAACTATAATCTTAAAAAAGACTGGCTCCCTACAACTCCCTTTCATATAATAATCTGAGCTGAAACTGGCACCCTCTACTACAGAAAAAAAGTTGAGACTCAAAATGGAAATTAGGAAATAATGCAAGTAAGTAGAGCAGGCAAAACATCACTCTGTCCTGTAATATGACCTGCATTGTTCCACTGCCTGACTTTAAAGCAGAGACAGTGCGGTAAAATAATTTTGAAAGCAAAGTTTCAAAAAAGGCAGTGCTTAAACACTGTCAGAAACTCAACACTGGTGAATGAAATCATTAAAACATTTGGAAAACAAGTGTCTTATGAACACAAAAAACCCCAGACACTTCATACACCTACATAAATCCAAGCTGAGTTTTGACTGAGTTTCAGCTGAGAGTCCTTTAGGGACATGCTACCAGGTCTCAGACAGCTTATGGATTGCAACCACAAGTCTGATTCTTATGGAATCAGCCTCAGCCGGCAGCCAGCAAGAGCTAAGACAGTTTGTTGCATCTGTTCTTGCAGCACAGCCTCCATGTCTTTCGTCATCAAATACACTTGCTGTTTTGTCCTGATGCCTCTTATACCACACTGCAGCAAAACCCAAAACTCTTAGATCAGAAGCGTACGTGCTTTTAAGAGTACAAGACACTTCAACAGGAAGGTCAACTACAGCCTGATAAGGCCTCAAGACAGCATTCATTACCTTCACATAAGGATTAGTTTGAACCAGAGGTAATGGAACTTGCATGGTCAAATACTCATTCTCACGCCAATTTAACAGGAAGGCAACACACTCTTCAGCTATTACTTGTCGAAGGGGAATATCTGGAAGAAAAGAAGTTCTTTGCTTAAATTTTTAGAAACACGTGGTGTTGTATGAAAACAAGCAAAACTCCCACCAACTAGACATTTCTGTTCCATAACCACAACGCTTAGCACTACAGAAGAACCCACCTCTGAAAATCAGCAACAGATTCCTCCAACCACAACAATACTACACAACACCCTCACTGTGAAACCACGTGAATTGCTTTAACAATTATCAAAACTTTCAGGTAGAAATGCAGATCTTGGTCCTGTTCAAGCTCTTTAAACATCACTAAACAGAAACTGTCAATGCCCAGCAACACATAGGCATCATGACATTGCTGTTCTTTTTTCCAGCTCCTAAAAGCTAACCGAACTTCTAAAGACACAGTAAGAACAGTGTCAAATGTCACTGTTTTTCTAATTATGCACCTGAATGGTAAATCTACAATAATAAGTTTGGGCTCTTTTTTCCTTTGTCTCAAGCTTTGTCTTCACTGTGCCCCAGGAAAGCCAGAAATATATCCACCTGGTACTCTCATTTCCAAATATCCTCGTACTCTGCTTATAAGATCAGAAGGAGGACGTTCCCCAGAAACACCAGCTCCAGCTTCATGAGTGTAAATGTCCAAAAGTAGCATTTCATTCAGCATAACTTGACGAAGTTTTGGAGAAAACTCTGTCACAAGCTCCAAGCAAGCAGCAAAAAGCTGTTTTGCATGGACAAAGTCCTGCAATGAAGAAGATATGCATTAATGATTCCTTACAGATGAGTAAGAGAATAGACTAGGAGATCTAGTGCTGCTCATCTCCATCCTGGCCGATTTGGCTGTGGCATCCACCACCACTAGCATTACTCAAGCATCTACAATTACCACTTATATTTCTGGATCCTTTGAACTTGCTATTAAGCTTAGCTGTTCCAAGAGTTTAATTTTTTTTTTCAAAAAAACCCCAGAAGTTTAAGCGAAATACCAAAAGCAACTGCTGCCATATTAGGTATAGTATGGTTTTACCTCGTGGTATTGCAAAGTACAACACTGTCAATTCAATTGCATGGCAAATAAAATAGCATTCTAATAAATTCCTCATGTAAATGTTAGCCAAAAGAACAGCACTTTGCATGAGTAAGTCAAATCACTACTGGGTTAAGATACAACAGGATTTAGTACATTGTAATAAAAACTTTGTATGAATGAAATTATCTACAAGCTCACTGAAAAATTCATTAGCCCTGGTCTACTGTTAGAGCTTTGCGAGACAGAAATACTTAATCATAGAATGTATGGCATTGATAGGACCTTCAAAGGTCATCTAGTCCAACCCCCAAGGCTCAGAGCCCAGCTCCTGGAACCCCAGTCATCTTGGCAACAGAGGTCCTCAACTCCAAGTCCCTGAGGGGCTCTATGCTTTCCTCTGGCTCATGCACACAGGCACTGACCATCAGCTTGTCATGAAAACAGGAGGACAATGTGAAAATGGGGACTACATACACAGATTACTACTACATCTCCCACACCTCCCAGGTTTTTTTATTCTTTTTCTCAAAAGAGTCCCTTCCATATTTTTAGAGCTGCTAAAATTCAGTTGCTTAATCTCGCTCACCAGTAACTTCAGATGCTTTGCTTACCTTAATAGCACAGCAGTGTAATCCCTTTGCCATAAGGATATAGACCAAATCCCTAGTCAGATTGTCTTTGATGCCTAAAATAACATTGCCGTAAACATTTGGTACTTCCCACTGGGAGAGAAATACACAGGACATTCGCACAGAAACAGGTTTTAGAATTCACATCACAAAAACTTCAAATACAGAAAGCCATTAACATCTAAGTGTCAACTCTTTAATTTTTACATGTAATCAAAAGCAATGTATTTCTCTTATAAAAGTATGATAAGAATAGCTACCCAACCTACTTTGTTTGTACATAGAACATGCAATAATAGGGAGAGAAACAACCAATAGACAAGAAATTCTTACTTAATAAAACAGAACATTTCCTGCTCCCTCCTAGATTTTGATGACAGGAATTAAAACATTGCTAACTAGGCAGAACACTGAAAGCAAAACTCTGAATTTTTTTTCTCACAAGGAAAGCTTATGATACAGTCAGTAATTCCTTAAACCAAAAATTATGTACTTTGCTGAAATACTTTTCATAGAGAATGTGAATTTACATAATTTGTATTAAATCACCATTATGCAGAGGAAGGAGGGGAAATAAATCCTATTAGGTTTATAGTAATCCCTAAAAAAATAATCACATAGTTAAGGACCTATGGCAAGATGTTTACTGCTCATGGCAGTATGTTCCTACCCCTTGAACTACACTCTCTCATGTTCAATAAGTTACCTTATTTGAAACTGTCCAAAACTGGCGTTCTGAAGTCATACCATGCAACTCAATTAAAATCTGGCGAATCCTCCAAGGATCTACTGACAATATGAGCTGATGTTCAAGTTGGCCAATATTGACACTTGGTGAAGCTAGAAAAAAAAGCAATCAGATGTCCAGCACATTCCTTCTTAATGTAGGCTCCTCCATTTCACTAGTATGTAACCTTTCAAACACAACACACTAAGAACAGTAAATACATCAATTGTTTTGTAGGCCACAGATATCCTTCCACCCCCTGCCTCAAATGCTTTGTGCTAGTTTGCCTGCTGCCCTCGCCAAACAGGCTGTTTGCAATGCCTCTTCTCACAACAGAAACAGCATTCCCTTTCACTTGCTACAATGAAGCAACAGGTTAAAGATACACACGAAGTATGTTCCTACACAGCTTTAGTGAAAATATGCATTTTCACAACTGGTTTAAGTTAACCAAGGCTATATTAGAGCTGAAAGGGTAAATTCTTTCTAGCTCCAGGCACTACCTGGCACATCTTAATATTAGCTTTGACTTGTGCAGCTGCACAGTCATATCTAAGAAATAAAACAATCCAAGAACTCCGAGTTTCACCTTAGTAGACTTAAAACCTTATGCAGGCAGTACTCCTGGTCCTGTTCACCTCTCAGTCACACAAGCATTAGTGCTGGTGCTGCTGTGAGCCCAGAGGCAGGGTGGCCCTTCTGGGAACAGCTACCACCACCAGATTTAGTTCACATCCATTTGAGCATATCTACTATACTCAGTTCAGATACAAGCAAGCAACAGTCACCTTTGTGAACAAATACATTCACCGATAAAAAAGGCAAGTATTCTCTCTCTAAACCTTTTCTGAGAACAAACCTGAGCACAGTAACCTCAAGCATGAAAACAGGTTAAGGGCCTGCTTACATGTTAACACTGATAATTACCTGGGATATCATAAAAAGAAGTCACAGGTTTTGTGGACAGGTTGATTCGAGGAGATCTCTTCCGCATCTGATCAATGAGCAGCTTCCGTTCATCATCTTTCAGCAGTTTGATGAACAGCTCATGAGAGGAAATCATGAAGACAAGCTGAAGATCTTCCAAACCCAAACACAAGTTTCTAAATGAACAAAATCAACACACAAGCAAGAAGCAGCTGCTTATTTTTCCAGTTGTAAGTGCTCAAGAGATTCTAAGAAACACAATACAGCACAATAGAAGTGTTAAATCACAATATCTCAATATTGATACAAACTTGAGAAATGCTGCCATTTTTCTCTTCAATACTTCAGAAGCATTTTCCAAGTCTATTGATCTTGAACAAACCTGTGAAAAAAAGAGCAGTGATTAATTAAGCAGCCTTTAAGAACCCTTTAAAGTATTTGGTTACAGACACTAACCACCCAGCTTTTTGACTCACAATTAGTCTGGGACAGTAAACCCCTCCAAAGGGAGGCAAAGTTATCTGATAAACACTGTAGACATCACAGATGCATCAGAGTTTTTTTGACCTGTACACAAGACAAGTTATTTCAGACAATTATGGTATTCCCTTCCAAATTATTCACATTCCTTTTTCCTATTCCACTTATATTTAGCTATGCTGACACCGAGTGCCACAGTATCCTCACAAAGTCATTAAGATCATAAGCCCCACTACATGTTTAAAAACAAACATTTCTAAGTGCAAAAACCTCAAGATTCACTAGGAGTAACAGGGTTGTTAACAGGCAGCTGAAAGAAAACTAGATAGTTGAATTTAATTACCAGCTTACAAGAAACATAGGCATAATTTAAAAAACATAAATATAAAGTCTCAATATGAGCAGTTGATGGAAAAACTTCTTTGCTCTGAAGAACATAATACCATCAGTCAATTTTTGCCATATGCTAGCAGAGACAAGCAAAAGACAGGACTCAAAAACATAGAAAAGTGACAGCAAAGCAACAAAGTAAGTTTATCCTGAGCAGTAACAGCATCCTAAAAAAGTTTCACAGAGGGCAATGTTTTAAGTCAGGCATGAACAGTAACTGATGATCGCTTCATGACCTGGTCTTACATAGCTGGCAAGGTAAAGCAATTCTTCAACAGAGAACTTGTTATTCTAGTACATCTCTGTCTAAGGGAATTTATTTGTTCCTTGAAAATAACTGTTCAGCATTAACTCAATATAATTTGACAACAGCAGAAATTCCAGCAATTTCAAATCCAAGCTGAAGTAACAGGTCCACATTTACTCCTCCCCAACAGACAGAAATTAATCTATGAGCACAGGTGCAAGAGTGATAGCACACAGTGTACTAACTGCAAGGAAGCTAAATCCAGTTTGAGAAGCTACTATACAAAGTATTTTTCTCTGCTTCAGAATCTCAATTTCCCCTCAGCAGGTAACCTCTTACCTCAAGGAGATAGTCTATTTTCTCTTTGTTAGGTTTCAGGAACAGTTGACAAAAGTTAATATCAATTGTTCGACCCTGCAATACATCGCAGACGGTGTTGCACACACAGACTTTGAAACAAACTTCATCCAGATCATCATTCCTGCATGAACACAAAAACAAAGATCATAAAACTAACAAATAGCTGGAATCACAGCAAAGCTCCAGTTGACAGATGCCAAGTTCAGAGCACTCTGATATCAAAGTTTCAAACTGCACTCTGAAACACTGTCCTTGCGCTCTACAAAAGTTTACTTTGTATCTCACTACAGAACTACTTCAGCAAACATCACTGAAACCAACTACAGCAACATAAGGGTCACAAAGGTGTATCACCTCTTGGCAAGCATGCCCTGAGCGAGCATCAGTGACAGTCCAACACACATTTGGAATATTTATGCATCTCACTACACAACTAATGGACAAGAATCAAAACAAATAGAACCTATGGCATCCTTCTCTAATCCTTTGTGTGCCTCAACTATATTACAAAGCCTGGCTCCTCCATTCTTCTGTCAAGTTTTCATGACATTACAGCATTCCCTATCAGCCATATCATAGATGAAAATCATGCTACAGAGCACTAATCTATAGCCCCCAATAGGCTCTTCCAAGAGATGTTTATCTGACTCCTCTTTGGCTGAAGCTGAATTCAGGAACCAGGAAGTGCTGTCACAAGAGGCTGCCATCATAAGCACTTCTTTTTCCTCACATATGTGCTTGGAAAACTTAGCCTCTCTCAATTCAACTAAAATACTTGAATTACTTTCCCTTCAGAGAAGAATTATCATCATGCTTATATAAAAATGCTTCACATCTACTCCCAATCCAAATGCCTAAGCTTTCACAGAAGGCTGAGAATTGGACACAGTCACGCACTCAGCATTTCTCAGTTGTGAGCCATCTGCAAGCTCTTGTTTTATTGTGCCCAAATTCTATTTGCTTACTACAGTTTTTTTCTTGTAAGTGTACTATACTAATACTTCATCACTGGGTTAGCTAATCAGAGCACAATATTCCTAATCCCACGTAACTACACTGCAGTGTTCCCAATGAAGTACACATCTCTTACACTACTACTGCTTAGTATGTATAGTCTGACCAACTTTGACTTCAAGTTTTAGAAAACCTCTAAATAGTATATGTGTGCATAAATATATATAAATATAAACACAATAAATTGTGACTTCTGCCACTTTGCTGAAATTATTACTTATGGAAGTGTTAATGCTCATTCAATTTTTCCCACGTATGGTCACAGTAAGATACATTACAACACAAGTCCTTAGTTGGAAGACGTATTTTAGACTATTACTAATAAAGGCTGGTAAGTAATATCACAGAATCACACAGAATCACAGAATGACCCGGGTTGGAAGGGACCCCAAGGATCATGTAACTCCAACCCCCCTGTCTAGCAGGGCCACCTAACAAACACATCTACTAGATGAGGTTGCCCAGGGCCTCGTCCAGCCTGCTCTTGAACACCTCCAAGGACGGGGCATCCACAACCTCCCTCGGCAGCCTGTTCCAGGACCTAACCACTCTCCTAATAATACATTATTAGAAGATTATGTATACTTTCTGTGAAAAGCAAAATTCACAAAACCTGCTCTTCATCATCAAGAAGATCATTATTTAGTGTCTCACCCTTGCTGAGCTTTTTGGAAGAGTTCTCTCATCACCGATTGCCTGAACAGAACAGGCAAACTGAGTGTTACATTATCTTCAAGGAATATCTTCACCAAGTCCTAGAACATAATCACAGTTGGAAGATTCAATAGATAATGCAAAAGATTCAGATAAAGTAATTTGCTGTGTGGCAAAAATAATCATAACAGAAATTGCTTGCACTCATTTAATATTAAATAACTGAACAACAAAAGTTCTCTAGCAAAGAATCAAGACACAAACCCAAATTTGCACATCTCAGCAACAACATTTCCTGAAGTCCAAAGAATTAAATTCTACCAAAAATTTCATACATTATCTAGTAGGAATTATTACATTAAAATATCTTGGGTTCTATACAATTAGATGTATCAGATTATGTTAGAATCTTAGAACGTGTTGAGTGGGAAGGCGCATGCAAAGGTCATCTAGTCCAACTCCTCTGCAGTGAGCAGTGACATCCTAGCACTGATGAGGTTGCTCAGTCTCATTATGCTTTATTATTATATAAAAGTCTTCTAAACCAGTATGTTAGTAGATAACTAGGGATTTTAATTTAAAAGTATCATCTGAGGTGGAATCATCCACATGGAATGATAAGAAAGCCGTCAAGTATATGTGGGTTTATTTAAGCACCCTACCTGATAGTTGCCAGATCTCATACAGTGATGGATTTGACTATAAGGAGTTGCCTGTTGAGATGCATCATCAGATGAGGTAAGAATTCCACAAGCTTGACAGTACCCAGCTAAGCGTTCTTCATCAATGGTAAAATGAAGTGATGATGAACCAATCTGAAAAATAAGAGTTCAACAAACCTTAGAGGCAAAAATATTATGAAACATAAGCTTAATACAGAAACACAGACATCACAATTTCCCCAACAGCAAAACAACAAAAGAGAATGTGTGTGCAGGCCTTGGCAATAGCATACTTTTATATGTGCTCTTTAGAGCTTAGATTGTTTTCTGTGTATTTAAATTAAAACCCTAAGTTTTGCTGGCTTGGGAACATAAGTATAAAACAAATTAAAGAAGGAAGCATACCTTAGTATTAAAATGTTGCATTTTTCAAAAGGTCAGAACAGAGATAATCTGATACCAGAGAGGGTTAAACATAAAAAGAACAGGAAGTGCCATATGGTTACATCCCTCAAAAACCCATCAACACAATCAAAATGTGTAAAGGGACACAGAAGGATATGTTCAGTTAATATACTATTGCTAGATGTTATTCTTTAATTTCTTTCATCAGTACAATTTAAGAGAATCTTCACAACAAAACACAGACGAAAGCAGCAATATATAACAGCTAATTAGTATAATTTCAAACATAGCAAAAATTGAAAAAAAAAAACTATTGCTACAAAATGCCATTAAGTTCCTTTAAAGACTACATGTATCAATTTAACAACTGCTAAATGAAGCAATAATTTAGACAAGTTTTTTTTAGAGGAGCTGAACTCACGTGCTAGTTGAACATACACACTAATGAAACTCATTACCTTTGCAATCAATTCCTTTGTTTTGAAAAACTTTTCTTTAGCATTTTCATTAACAGCTGCATTTGTAGCTCCTTGTTGAAAATAAATTGCACCCAAATCATAGCAAACCTGCAAACAGCATTGATACAAAATGTGTTATCTTGGAGATTTATAAAACATTTAAAGTAAAGATCAATTTTTTATTTAGCTCAAAACTTAGATGTACTGTAAACTGGTCCTAATTTCTTTCTAACATGTTGACCCACACTGCATACCTTTCCCATGCAGTTCAATTGCTTCCACTTTAACTGTGATCTTAGTATGAGCAATTCTGTTCAATTATTACAGAACTACAGGATGCTTTCCAAATAATTACGAACACAGTAAACTCACCTTGCCATATAACAGTTTACTACAGAAGCAATAATATTTACAGAATTTAAAAAAATCTAATAATGTAAAAGCCAATATAACATTACATTAAAAAAGCACAGAAAATATTAATAGAAAAAAACTGCAGTTCATCTCCAGAATATGACTTAACACTTTGTGTAAAGAAATATATATAAATTGAAAATTTTAGCATAGAATATGGAATACCTGGCACTGTATCTCCTCAGCAGTGATTTTCAGTCCAGCAGTGGAGCTCTCTGTTTCTCCATTCACCATACCAGGCTCCATGGCTAATAAATCCAGAGTTCTTATAGTGTGGACATAAAGGTCTTTGTTTAATTTAAGAGCTCCTTCAAGGACCAGGATGGAATCAGCAGCCTGCTCTTTCAACTGTACAAATGTATTGAAAAAATTAACCTCTTCGTTTCAAGTTTAGCTCTGGGTTTAAATTAACACCAGAAATGGAACAGTGCAGTAAAGAGACTGTAAAATAAAAATACTGTCTTTATACTGTCTTACTGCTATCTAGAATCTGCCCTTGTATTTCTTGTATAATAAAGTTATTTGTGACTTCTATTTTACTTTCAGGTACACAAAGAAACAGGATCCAACCCTCACTTCCCATCAAAGCAAAACATGATTGCTCTACACCTATTTTTGGAGCATTAGGTTATGCAACAGTCAGAGAGTAAATTTGAAGTTATTATTTCACAGATAAACCAAAACCAACTTCTATGTGAACAGCAGGATTGTTCTACAAACATTTTTATGAACTGACAGAACAGTAAAAAATTAGTCATGCTAATCTATTAGAAAAAATATGAAAAAGGAAGACATTGTATAAAATGTGTAATACAAATTCTCTAGCTGATGCCAAGTCGTTCAAAAGGAGGGAAACGAGCTAGGCTACTTATAGAAGTAGATGATTTGTTCTTCCCTTTCCTTGTTTCTCTCAAAAGGAAACACTACAGGCTCAACAGGCATTCTGTTGAAAGCTACATAAAAATTCAGCTACTGCAACATTTTTTAAAAAAAGGATTTAAATGTTGTGCTGCCACATGATTTCGCAGCTCAAGCATGGTCTTAACTACTGACCAAACACTGATTCTGCAGTGACTTGCTCAATTAATATGGCTACAAGGATGGGCTGATGAATACTTCAATTCCACAAAACAAATTCCATAATACATGAAATGAAGACAAAACACCGATCGTAACTCATACATTGGAACTCTAGCAAGTATTTAAAGTGGCAAATATAAATGTACAGAACCAAAACAAACGGCAATGCAATTGTTTACTTCCCATCCATTCATATTTATATGTAAATTCAAGGAAAAGAAAGGGAGAGGAAGCCTTACCACTTTCAAAATGTTTTCAGTTAGTTCCTTTTCTTGCTGCATCTGGTTCATCCTGGAAACCACAAAAAAGGTCAAGATCTCATTTATAATGCAAACCTGCATGCTATTTTGCTTCAGGTTCTAGATTACAACAACCAATTCATACTAAGCTTTGCTTAGTTACATTTTAAATATTATTATGCAGAACTAGTGATTGTCCTCGTCTACTTATATATATGAGTGTGTGAAAAAGAATTAAAAAACAAAAAGATAACCTGGGATGCGACTGTGGTTCAATAAAATCAAATGTTTTTGCTGGCTTCTTCATTAAAAGTAAGAATCTTAGTATCAACAAAACTATAATGAATTATATTTGCTTCTATAGCCTCAAGTCTCTTGCAACTTCACTATTTAAATTTTTCAAGCACCTATCAGAGGCAGAAGGGTGTTCAAGTAAGAACTGGCAGTGTTTTTAAATTACTTCCCCACAGAATTTTTTCTATTCAGGACCAGACTCTGATACTTGTAGGACAATATAATATCTGCAGTAAAATGAGTAATAGTAGTATTTTGAATATGGCCCAATGCTAGAATATAAAATTAACATAAAACACAAGTAACCATGAGATAGTACAGATTCCTCCAATAAATTTGAAAGTAAGAAAATTAATTCCGAGGACAGGTTGCAACTAAAGCCACACAACTTTTAAAATGCAAGATGAATACTGCCTTTAAATTACAATTTATTGCCTAACAAGGCAAGTGAAAATAATTATTTCCCAAGTTACCTAATGTGGTACACTGCTATAAAACAACTGCATTAATCAGGCTATGCTAAGTTAAAACAGGATGAAAGAAATGTACCCTGTTAAAACTAGAGAATAAAGCATCCTGCCCAGGCAAATTGCTTGTTTCATGATTTTACATGCCTCTATGAAGTCACAGCTACATTTAAAGAGTGGAATAACAGACAAGCACATATATGCATCAAGCACATCTGACAGAAAAATAGGAATATATGTGAAATAAATACAAATTTTACATGCTACAACTAGCCATTTTAAGCATTATTTAATCCAGTCGGATATTAAATTTCCAATTAGAAAATACATAGGAAGTCCATATAAATTGCACTTATAACTTACACATTTAACTGAGGTGGACCAGGTTTCACTTGCTTTACAGGAAAGCTACTCTGAACAATGGTCCTTATGGCCCTATGTAGGAGGAAAAAATAAGCAGTTTGTGGTGTTAGCCTCAGAACTGTAATAAGGTAAATAAACAACTCTTAAAATTATCACTGTCCCATCTCAGATACATTAAACCATTACAAAAAATGTTCTACTCAAGAGAACATTTAAATATTTAAGAAATGTTCTTATGTCCATTAAAAACTAAAAGACAACAAATTTTTTATCTTTCTAAGACAATGGTTCAAATCACTACATTGAATATTTTTTTCCAGGGGCAAAATCAGTTGCAGAACAGCAGCTCCCCAGACTCAGCTCCTCACTATAAACTACCTAAAGGTCGAAAAATTATTTCACCTTCTATGTACAAGTATACATACAGAAGAAAACATTTTGTTATATCATGACTTTAAATTGTTGCCATAAAAGTAGTTTACCATCTGTTGTAGAGTAGAATTGCCATTGCAGTGGTTGGAGGTAAGCTGGACAGGTCTACATCCACATGTTTTGTTCCCAGAGGAACTTTACTGATACACAGAAGTTCATTCAGCAGCATGTTCAATACAGGAACAGACAAGCTATTACACAAAAAAAAAAAAAAAAAAGAAAACCAGATACTTCATTTAGTAATTCTACTACTGCAATGTTTAACTAATACTACTGTTTAGTACGTATTATTACCTAACATCCCATGGAAGGGTAGTATGTTCATTTAACACAATAAAACGCTCTGTATCAGATGTCATACCAGATCAGGCAGTTACCAATATGAGCAGTGTTAAGTCTAAATGGAAGGTTGAGCTGACAACTGAACTACTACTACACATCAGTGCATGAGCCCACAAACATCCCCAGAATAATCCAGTTACTTATAAATCAGAAGGCCCCAACTACATTTTCACCGCAAACAAAATTTCACTTTTCTCTTGTGTATCTTCCTGGTTTTCACTGTATGCTGTTGAATGTTGCACAAAGGAACTGGAACAGAGCACTTTAAGTTGCATTATGTAAAACATACATTAGCTGTGATAGAGCCTTCTGTGAAAAAATAAGGCACACAGGCTGGAATTATTTGGGTTAAAAAAATTAAAAGGAAAAAGTCAACATTGGAGTCTATATGTTTCAACAAGTCATTTCAATGATTCAGTTAACAGACAAATTACACCAACAAAGCTGGAGCAAGAGCTCCAACTTTAAGCTCATCAGAACAAAGAAAATTTAAGTCAGTTTTATCACTGAAGAAACCATAACCTAAAGTTCATTTTTATGCACTTCAGACATACATATTTTAATGCCAAAGACCTTCTGTTCTTCCTCTCTTTGATAAGAGCCTCTATTCTTCCTCTCTTTGTCATAAACAATATAGATACTGCTTTGTCAAAACACTTATCTAATTCACAGGTAAAAATTGAACCTTATTTCAGTTGTCACACCCAAGACTCTCCTTAATGTATGCTGTCAGAAGAGGAAGCAAGACAGATTACTATCTGTTAAAACAAAGATCTCAAGCCACATTACTTTACTAATTTCAGCAGAAAGATGTACAGACGGTACCTTTTCTCTAACACATCCAAATCCCACTTCAGATGAGCAGCAACTTTAAGAGCAAGAAGTTTTAAAATACGGTTTCTTTTGTTATCAGGTGGTGGCTGAACTTGGTTCTGTTCATTCACTGATGGTTTTGAAGCTTGTTCCAGGAACTGGACAATCAGCTGGACAGGTGGTGGATCTACAAAATGACAGCCAGCCTTATAAGAAATGCTGGAGCTATGAACAGGGAGATCTTATCTCATTGCCATTTATACAGCTGACATGGTTACCTGGCAGATTTTAATCCCAAAAGCCTTCTACTTTATGCTGACTCAAATCAAACTACTAACCTGTCTTTCATTAGCCTTCAACTTTACTTGACTACAGCATCCATATTCTCATACTTCCATCTGTTTTCACTATTTTGCATTAATTATGTTTTGGTACTCGCATCTACAGAAAATAAATGCTATTTATTGAAATAATAAGTTAACTGTTGTAAAAGTATATACCCACTCATAATTGTATACTGTATCTTAAAGTACATTTATGAAGAAATGCTGATACTTATGAACAGATAAAAAAAAAAAGCCCCAATCCTCTCCCTTGCAAGGCACCCTCTTCAGTACCTTTGAGCTACTTTGAAAAACTGAAGCTAATAGTAACTACTCCACTCTCACTGAGCTTTGCTAACTATACTGCTAGTATCAATAATACTTTTTAAACTGCAAAACAGTAGTATAAGAAAAAAGATAAAACCTGACTATGTTTAAATATGCTGCCTCAGGGCATGACTAGAAACAATGGATGCAAATTGGAAGAGGGTAGATTTAGGCTGGATACAAAAAAGAAGTTCTTTACTATGAGGGTGGTGAGACAGTGGAACAGGTTGCCCACAGAGGTTGTGGATGCCCCCTCTCTGGAAGTGCTTAAGGTCAGGCTGGATGAGGCATTAAGCAACCTGGTCTAGTCAGAGGTATCTTCCCACCTGCTCACAGAAATCTGACACTGAAAAACAACAAGACCCACTTAATAGTCTTGAAAAGATCTGCTCTTTTTAAACTGTCCTATAATACATCAGATAAGGTTTCTGTTCATTCCAGCCCTGAGCCTTTAGGAAGGCCCTAGTTCCTGGCATTAGCGAGGCTCTAGCAGGGAGAAAAACTCGCAATGATTTTCACCAAGAGCGCTCCACAGAGCAGAAACGACACTTCGGCAAACCATATTTACATGCGCCAAAGTTTAAAAAAAACCCCAAAACACAGGAAAGACGGGGTAACGAAGTTACTAAATAGGAAATCCCTAATTAAGCATGAAAGACCGTTCCTGTCTGAGCTTACTAACGCTGCACAGCCGCAGCCACGGGGCCCGAGGTCCCCATCTCGCTCCCCGCACCCCGACTTCCCAAACACCTCCCGAAAGGCCGCGCAACCCCTCCGCGCACAAACCCGCCGGAGGCTGAGAGGGAGGCAGGCGGAGGAGAGAACGGAGGC
>VZTY01015473.1:385741-441438 GCA_013400935.1 Turnix velox
TCCGCACTCATCGCCGCTGCTTGAACCGCACGGCGACACCGCAAAGAACCCACACAAGCCACCCCCGCCCCTCCAGGAGGCCCCAATATGGCGACCTACCCCCACCCCCTCTCGGCTCCGCCCCCCGGCGGCAGGCCCCGCCCAGCACGGCGCGGTGGGAGCATGGCGCCGCCTGGAGCCGTAGCCGCGGCTCTGCCTGCCAGCTGATAATCATGGGGTCACAGAATGCGTTGAGTCTAAGGGATCTAGTCCAACCACCTTGCGGTGAGCAGGGACATCTCGCACTAGNGTTCATTCCAGCCCTGAGCCTTTAGGAAGGCCCTAGTTCCTGGCATTAGCGAGGCTCTAGCAGGGAGAAAAACTCGCAATGATTTTCACCAAGAGCGCTCCACAGAGCAGAAACGACACTTCGGCAAACCATATTTACATGCGCCAAAGTTTAAAAAAAACCCCAAAACACAGGAAAGACGGGGTAACGAAGTTACTAAATAGGAAATCCCTAATTAAGCATGAAAGACCGTTCCTGTCTGAGCTTACTAACGCTGCACAGCCGCAGCCACGGGGCCCGAGGTCCCCATCTCGCTGCCCGGACCCCGACTTCCCAAACACCTCCCGAAAGGCCGCGCAACCCCTCCGCGCACAAACCCGCCGGAGGCTGAGAGGGAGGCAGGCGGAGGAGAGAACGGAGGCAGGCGGGAGGCGGTGGCAGCAGCTGCCGCGCTGCAGGCCGCTGCGGAAAGGAAAAGGTCCCGCAGGGGAACGAACGAGCGCTTCTCCCCCTTGGAGGGCGGGTAGCAAAGCCGAGCCGCGGCCGAAAAGAGGCAGAATCCGACCAGGGTCGCGCCACACGCACCGGGAGAGGGCTTCTGCAGGTGCTGCTCCAGCAGCGACTCCTCCAGAAGGAACTCAAACCAGGAGGTCTGCGGCGGCGTGCATGGCCGGCTGGAGGTGGCAGCTTCCCGGTCCGCCGCTTCCGCACTCATCGCCGCTGCTTGAACCGCACGGCGACACCGCAAAGAACCCACACAAGCCACCCCCGCCCCTCCAGGAGGCCCCAATATGGCGACCTACCCCCACCCCCTCTCGGCTCCGCCCCCCGGCGGCAGGCCCCGCCCAGCACGGCGCGGTGGGAGCATGGCGCCGCCTGGAGCCGTAGCCGCGGCTCTGCCTGCCAGCTGATAATCATGGGGTCACAGAATGCGTTGAGTCTAAGGGATCTAGTCCAACCACCTTGCGGTGAGCAGGGACATCTCGCACTAGATGAGGTTGTTCAGACCCCCATCGAGTCTGGCATTGAATGTCTCCAGGGATGGGGCCTCTACCGCTTCTCTGGACAACCTGCTCCAGTACCTCATCACCCTCATAGTGATGAACTTCTTCCTAATGTCTAATCTAAACCTGCCCTGTGCTAGTTTAAAACCACTGCATCTTGTCCTATTGCTACATGCTCTGGCAAACACTCATAAACACCCCCTTGCCTTTTTTTTCTCTTTCTCTTCACCTGCTGCTTAATTAAGTATCAACAAATACATATCTTTAAGTAGAGGTGACTGTCAGTTATCTGGAGAAGGCAGCAAGAAGGAATTACAGCTCCAGAGCAGGGTAAGACAGACGATTCTCCACATACTTGTCCTCCTCTGGCTCTTGCCCACCTTATGGAAAAGCAAAAGAATTCAGACCTTGATCCATGATCAGGGGCAAGTGATGGAAGTCAAGTCATGGGCAGAAGGTGCTACTTCCATCCATCAGTAACTTCCACCATTATTAAGATGTCCACAGTTACCCAGTCTGCGTCTGTCTGGGCCAGTCTGTGTCTACAACTACCCAAGAGTTGATTCTCAAGCTTTTCAGATATCACCATTCCTAGGATTTCTATATTTGAGGGAAGAGCAGGATGACAGAAGAAACTTATTACTGTATCATTTGTCTGAATTCCTCAAATATTTTACCAAGAAGAGAGACCACAAAGGCTGACCAGCAAGTTTTCAATGTAGTTGTACAATGCAAATCTCTTGCCACCGTCATTGCTGTACAGGACAAAACTATTTTTCATTGAGGACTGCTGTTTATCAACTCTAAGTCCACAGCTTCTGTGGCAAGTTGGATAGGCACACTGCATCAAAAAGGTGCCTAATGTGACCTTTCCTGAGTCTTGGTCCATCAGTCTATGTTGTGGGACGGCGACCTGCGAGCGATCAACATTCTGCATTTTGCTAGAATTGACCCAAGAAGGTAGATGAACTTTCCTCATTGTCTGTGAGGATAGTTTTCCATTAAATATCTTGAATGCAACACAATTTATTATCTTATTTCATACCTGTTACTCTGTATCTTCAGTTATTTGAGGGGAAAAGATTAACTACTGCTTCAACTTTCTTGAGTTATTGTTTAATGCATCCATTTGAAATATGAATTATAAAATAATCCTCTGGGAGATCAAATTTAGCCTGTTGGCATTATCTGTGGCACATTGTCCCAATTAGTCTCTTTTGGAAAAGACAGTTTACCAAGAATTATACTAGGTTTTACTTGATCCCAAGTTCACAAGAGGCAGCTTAACAAAATGCAATAGAAATGTTCAAAGACCTCAAGACTTGGACGATGTGCCTTACTGAAGCTCTAGGGCTTAGCAGTTCTCATTTGCAGCACGTGTTATATGCAGAGATGTAAGAGATTTAGTAGCTTCTTACCACACCATACATACAAATCATAGAAATAAAGAATTACAGAATGCATTGAGTTGAAAGGGGCCTTTAAATGTCATGTAGCCCAACCCTCCTGCAGTGAGTAGGGATGTCTTGCACTAGACATCTTTAGAAAGGATGGAAAATTCACATTAAGCAAGATGAGGCTCTATGTTAATATAGATACAATATTTCCTTTTTCTTTTACTTTGCAAGAACAATCCATGTCCAATGTTTTTAAGCTTTGGTATGAAGGAGTGACTCATACTGATTATTTGGTCCAAATCTCTCTAATATAAACATTGTAATTTTTGTATCATTTATATAAATAATATTATGGAATGAACACAAATTGTTTTATTCTGTTCATACAGTGTTTTTGTTCAATCAGTTTTCAGTGTAAATTATACTTGTTCTGATAGTATCAAAATCATCCCTCTAGGTACAAAAGAAATTTACATTTGCATTTTTTATGCCATGTAAAATGAACATAGGTGACAAAAGACTTAAGAAAGAATTAATTTTAAAACAATACTTAGAAACCAAAGGAAGTGTCAAGACTTCAATTAAAAAAAATGCTGAGTACCATGTTGCACTGGTATTTAAAAAAGCTCCGAGTGGAAAACAATTTAAAACAATCTGTCGCACTTGCAAGTTTTCAAGATGGCTGTAAGCACCTATTAAGTTTCACACATCAGGCCAGCTGTTGGGAGCTGCTCCCATTTCAGGGACGTAAGAAAGAGAAAGGGAAATACCAAGTATTGGTGATTAACCCATAGTTATGAGGGGTGAGTGTTCAAGTCAGCATTAGATTTCAGAAGCTCTTGACTCGCTCAAACCATAGTCCTTTTATGTGGGATGAGAGGAGACAAAAGTAAACAGCAGGTTTCCCACACTGTATCTTTTTACGATCCAAATTTTTACAATGACTGTTCTGATTGAAATAATTCGGTTCCAACTTTTGCCTGGATTCCCTTCTAGCCTCCCTTCACACCTGCTCTCAGCTCTTCTGTTTTCCAGCTGAAGACTTAGAAGAAGAAACCAAAGTTGGAAATAAAAGTTTACTGCATATAAATTTTTCCCAAGTCTTTTCCCAGTTTACACTTTTAAGAGTGTGACCTGTCAGCAAAGTGCTATCTATAGCTGGGATCTTTCCACTCTTTTCCCCTGTTTACAGGTAAAACATACAGCAAGTGAGGTGGTGTGTGTGATGTTAAGGGAGATCACAGTTTAGGAGGATAAGACAAAAGCTGACAAGAAACCGAGAAATTTATAATGCTTTGTATTTAACATTTGAAATTATTTCACAGTCTAAAATAAATGCAGATTAAAAAAACCCACACCCAACCCATTGCTACCCACCTGATAGGATTCATTTTCACACTAGGGAGAAAATAATTGGACTTTTAGCATCCAGGATAATTCTAGTAAGCCACAGGGAAATTATAATACTATTTTATACAAATTCTACATTACAAAGTTTTCTCAAAAATTCATGCTTTAAAAGTCTTTGCACTTCTACCATTAAATAACTGTACAGGGCATATAAAAAGACCAATCACTCCCTGGAAAATTGAGTATCATAATACTGTAATGAAAGATTTGCACCAAGTTGCTTGGTGTAATTTATACTTATTATAAAAAGGGCATTTTTAAAAGTAGTTTCTGTATGTCATGGCAATGTGTCAAGTTCCTTTAACTCTGTCTACAAATGTTCATTTGAGTCCTTAAAGAGTTCTTTAAGTTTGTCAAACTTTGACCCCCATTCTTGGAGGCAATCATAATTTAGATCTTCATCACCACTTATGGAGTCTAAGGAACTAAGGCTCCCCGCTAGAGAGCACTGTCCTTCTAAGGAGTAAAAATGAATAGTGTCAGCTGGATGGTTCTGAAGATCATTGTCTGCATTCCAGATTATTTGAGAAACATATTCCTTGAAATCTAGGACACTGAGAACAGCTGATGCTGATTGTTTTTGATGTACAAGTTTTGGGAGTGAGTCTCTTTTGGGGCAAGTAGGCATCTTGGAGCATGGAGCAGCTTCCTTCAAGGAGAAGTGGGGAACGGTATGGAGAGGTTTCTTAAGTTCATCTATATTGTAAGCATTCTGGGGGAAAAAAGAAGCAAATATCAGTGAGAAACAACAGAAAAGGAAGCTGGTTCCAAAAGATACTTTAAAACTCAGTATAACATGAAATGAGTTCTATGAGTTTTTGACAAGCTGGAGAAATGAGAAGACCTAATTCAGAGGACCAAGTTTAGATCATACCAAATCTCTTTGCCTAATGACAGCCTTCAGCTAAAGGAAGAATGTTCTGCTCAGAGCAGCCCTCCTCAGTGGTGGCCACAGATGACTAGCTTCCATAAAGCTACAGTCTGGGTTGAATGTAAGGCTCCCACTCAAGAGGACTTCAGATTGGAAACAAAAAACCTCCCGATTTATTTTCCTTATAAATAAATTAAGGACAAATAAATCAAATTAAGGATAACAAATTAAATAAAAGGCCTAGGAAAGGAAAGTGAGGAGAGGTTGGATTTGTTAAGGCTAGATTGAAGCTGCATCGTACCTGGTCACGTTCTCCACCTCCTTCTTCATTATAATTAAAGACATTTTCTCTAACATCCTCCCAGCTTTCACGCTCTTCAGGAATGTGGTAAATTCCTCCTTTCCGAAATCCTGAACTTCCCCATTGACTCCACACGGTGTAAGAGACCAAGAGTGCTGGAAGAAGTAAAGATGCATTTTTGTTATATTACATACGACAAATTATAGTGCATGATAAACACGTGATATTAAATCAACTCTTAATATGACAATGAAATTCCCAGGTAAGAAATGCATAACTGTTAATATATAAACAACTTATATTCAGGAATGTAAAGAATCATCCACGTATATTACATCATAAACTTCATTAAAAGGTATTTTACTTACCTAAAGGAATCCATTTAAATAGAAGGCATTTTGGCCAATCTCTGGCCTTTCATCAATCCTGAGTAAATAAGATACCCAAAGTAAGTAAAACACTGTTTTAATGAAGGTTACAAGTCTTTGGACTTGTCTTCACTATTCTTTACTATTAGTGGGGTCTTTACTATTCTAAGATGTTTATGCAGTTTTTCCTTTCCAATATAAGAAACAATTTTATGGTGTTACTAACTTTTCAGCCAAAGGGTGCCTGAAATGATACTCTGAACACCTCTTTCTGCCCAACACTCTGGCTGTTAAGAGCATAAATTTTCTATCTTCCTAACATGTGAATAACATGTACTAACTGTTGGTTCTACATATTACAAATGTACGGGCTCGGGGCAAATGGGAGTTACAGAGAGATGTAGCTACACAGATTTGCACTCATAGATGGAAAGCTTTTATTTAAGAAGAATTGCAATTACATTTATTCTGGAAGACAGAACACCTAAATTTGCTTGAACTGTTACCAAAGTAAGTAAACTGCAACTATATGCTGATGCCTGTCTTTTAGAATCCTCAAATGAACTCCCAAATTGGAGTCTTTACAAAAATTGAAACACAGATCACAACATCCAATGGAATAAGGTACAAGATTAAAAATAAAGCCAAAAAATACTTGCTTTCCTACCTAGGAAGACAAGGAGGCACATGCTGATTGCCAGAATTGAGCCAGAGCTGAGTCCCACAGGTCTTCCAGCCTTCACTTGGCTAATTTCACACCATTTTCCCCTATAACCTTCGGGGCACTGGCAGATAGTCTTGTCTTGGGATTGAGCCACACAGGTACCTCCATTCCTACAAGTCCAGTGTCCACAAGGAGATGAGGTACAGTGTCTGAGCCCTGTAAGGTTATCAGTCACTTCTACTTTCCCAGCTGGACACCTGAACAACATAAGTAGAAGATACCTTTTAGGCATGCAAAGAACCTGTATGTTGTTTTGAGCAAAGTTTGTTATTACTTTTGGACAGTGTTTTCAAGCAAACCCAAAATTCACGTTGAGTCTATAAAATAAATTGTAAACTCTAACATAGTGAGCTAGTAGGCTTATGAAAACATGGACAAGTATTTTACTTTTGCTATGCAGACCTTCACTCCTTCCTTAAAAAAGGGAACTGTCAGGTTATGTATAGACTAAGCCTTTTTCTACAAACATATTCAAAACCCCAAGAAGGAAATGGATAGCTGAGGTCAATGTGGATAGGAAACACTCAGTATGAGCTTTGTAATGCTTATTTGGGCCTTTGGGAAAGAGATATCACTGAGGTTCTTAGAATGACCCATCTTGACTTTTAGGACTTTAATTCACAGAGAAAATGATTTCTTCTGATAGAAGGAGAGGCCTTCTGTAATAGGAGAGGCCATGCAGAAAGATGGGCCAAAGAAGAAATACTAGTGACTAATGTTGTCCTTTGACATGTGGTCTGAAGGTGAGAGTGCATTTTGATTTGCATTTTTTCATACATTGTTTTGAGAAATTTCTTTAAAGAGTCAATCTTCTCAAAGGAGCTAACTGCACAAAATACCCACTGTTGGTGAGCTTCCATTCTGACCTCACTGAAGTGTGATCACTGGCTTATGATCATATCACCATGGGAAAAAAATAGTGGAGTAAATAGGTTCCATATTGGACTTGCAGGAAAAAGCAAGTTTGGCCCATGCTGACAGATGAGAAGGAGAGCAGGATTTATCATTGGGATGTCTCCCTCTGGCCAGCAGCAAGGATTTTCAGTGTTAAAAGCAAGTTGCCTGACAAAAGGTGGAAAGAGCAAGCTTCCCAACCAACCCTGCATGAAACCAAGAGCTCGATTTACCGGCATTCGTATTTTCTCCACAGGTCAACACAGAGAAAAGGGCTGTAACACGGCTGGCTACTGCAGGCACTGGAATGGCATCCCATGGTGACACCTTGCCGCCTCACAATTAATCCAAACTCCGTGCTTTTGCCTTCCACAAGCAGTGGCTGACCATTCAGCTGGACATCACGCATACAACCTGCATCAAAGCAGGGGAGTACACCGAGAAATACATTGAGTTTGCAACTTTCCCACCTCAAGACTTTCCCTCAACATATTTACGGGAGACCTTACAGAGTTGTAAACAATGTAAAATATTATTTTAAAAGATCTTTATATTGCTAATCATTTTCCTTTTAGAAGAGTGACAGGACACGTGCCTGTGTTCCCCAGCCAAACTGCAGATCAACACTGCTTCTCCAGGGCAGCTTGACTGTACCAATGCAACAATTTGGCAGAACTGTGCTATGAACCAGAAAATCTCCACTAAATTAATCCAGATCTAGAACACAATCTTATAAGTGGGACTGAATGGGAATGGAAAAAAACTGTGTTCGGTTAAGTGACAATCCGCAGTCCCAGCACCCAACTCCAGCAAATGGAGAGCATGCTCTGAATTGCCTTGCAAGTCATTCTTCTCCCAGCAGGAGGTTTTGTGTCAGTTCCTCAGACAATTTTGAGGCAAAAAGGGAGTGAAGATTCCAGCATGAGTTCCCTATTTTGGACCTGTGGCATGGGAAATAAAAATCTGAAGTGCTGTTCCATAATACCTACAGGAAAGCTCACAATCTTTGCTAGAACCAGATACAATGGCAAACAGCTCTGAATCCCATAGTAAAGAAGGTGGGATTTCTTGGGCATTGTGTTGTAGACCCTGCAGCACACTTTTAGGTTTTAATTCCCTCCCTTTGGGAACCCATCATGTCACTTACCTTGAAAATCACTCTCTGAATGATTGGGAAGGCGATTTCCTAGCACAATGTCTGCCCAATCCATTTCAAGCCATCTATTTGTACCCAAGACAGAGGTCACTTCTTGGTCACCTCCACCACTGTTAACACGGAGAGTAAATTCATTGTTGTAGTGCTCCATGGTCAGAAGAACCCACTGGCCATTGTTTATACGTAATGTCTTCAGTCTCATAGAGTGATTTTTGTCCCCCAGGCTGAAGTTAACACTAAAGAAACCCTCAATCACCTAGAGGAAGATGATAAATACCTTTAATAATAGAAATGCACTTAGAAGTATTATTACATTTTCAAGATTTTTCAAACTTTGAGAAATGGAGCAGAGTTATTAAAATGCACTCTTGTTTTCAAGTTCTTCATTCCCAAATTAACAAATACAACAAAAGTTCAGGTCCTGGAATTGTCAACTTTCTCTTCTTTACAGGTCACTCTGCTTACTCAGATGAACCTTTTTATCAGTCTTCTCTCTGTTGATGTCTACTCCTAAGGCTTCCCAGATCACCCTCCTGTTACTCTTGCAACTATTACCCTCTGTCTAGCTAATCCAATCCACAGATTTTTTTCAACAGCAATAAAATTATATAAACAAGTATTACAGCCAGAGATGGAAAGAAGCAAAATGACAATGTATCACATGCACTCACCTGTACTTTTTGCAGCACAACAACTAAATTTGTGGTATGAAAGGGTAATACTGAGAAGGCCAACACAAACGAGAGCCATTATCCTCATGTGGAAAAGCCTTGGTATTTATTACATTAAATAATGTGTCCTTAGTAGGAAACTACATCTTTTTCTCTTACTGGAGTACTCCATGATAAATCAACAGCACTGAAACTGAATGGCTTTTGAAATATTCACCTGCAGTTGGATGTATCCATTCCCATCTGCAGAGGCCAAGCTGAGAAGGGTGCTGTGGGAGATGCGGGTGCGCACCATAAGACGGATCTGAGTGCTGTGAGTTCTGAGGATGCTTCTTGGCTCATAGTAGATCCAACTGTCCCTTCCAAAAGCCCATTCTGGAAGAACTAGGCAAAATACACACAAAATTGAAATAAAAAATCTGAGAAATTAGTGATCACTCAGATCTCCACTGCTTGAGAACCTTTTAACTATGAAGAGTGAATTGTGTTTAAATTTTGCACACCTTTACAATGTCTCCAGTGTTTCCATCATCTACCCTTGTGTGGTTTGGGGTTTTTTTTCTGATACATATTTCATCCTGATTTTGTGGATAACACATTTTCTGGAGCCAGCCCGATATTATGTCCCCACATGCAGCCACTGCTGTGGTCTAGGGGCATTACATAACCTTCATTCCAGTGACAAAAGCAAATGTAATTATCCACATTTCATAGATAGAAAAATGGGCCTGAGCACTGGAAGACTGTCCCATAAGGTTTCACGAAGAGAACATACCAAGATGGCAACCCCATCATTCTTGCAGCTGCTGCAAGGTGACAAATAGCACCATGCTGATTAAACTATATTTTGTGATCAGTATGGTAAAGGAAGAGAGTACTATGGAAAATCTTTCCCCACTGGGAAAAAAGATGCTGTGATGAAAAGGAGAAAACAACCTTACTGATCACTTGCCTTCCCCACATAGTAAAGCAGGTCTCAGCAAGACCCTCGACTATGTCATCATCTTTATTTAACAAGAATTAGAAAGATCCAAATCACTCCCCCAGTACAGCACGGTCTGATTAGGCCACTCAGTCTGATGCTGTCACCACAGATCCTCACCACTAATTTCTCCCTGGAACTCTCAGTACCTTTTTCACAGGCTGGTCCAGCATATCCTGGGGAACAGTCGCAGCGGAAGAAATCCCAACCACCAACACACTTTCCATGGACTCCACAGGAGGCCATCCCTCCACTCTGACACATTTCATCCGTCAGGGCACAGCCGGGAGCACTGTTCAAGGACTCTGCAGGGTGCTCTAAATCATAGACCTGGAAAAGGACACAGAGAAGTGTCAACATGAAGTGTCTACATTTAACAGCAGTAAACTCAAGACTGGCTTTATCAGCCCTACCTTACTGTCCACGATGACATTGCGGATGCAGCCAACAAACCCTCTGAAGTGCCTTTGCGAATCATGGTATGGCAAAGTCTTCTTAACTCCCCCCAGCTGCAGGGGCCGGTGGCCACTGAAGAGCCTACCCAGGCTAAAGGGAAAGGAGGGAAATTAGAAATTATTAGCATGCAAAATACAGCAACTTGGATGATTTCCCTCCCTCCATTTTTCTTTAATTATTTTGAGTAATTATGTTTCTGGTTCTTGTTCTTTGTACTTTTTTACCTTTGAAATCCCACAATCTCTTCAGAGGCTTCACAGGCAGACAGATCCATTTGGGAGATTTTCTTATAAGCACTGTCATTTTCTCTAACAGACACATTTGCACAGTGGTCGAGAATCAACTTCACTTTCTAGAGAAAAACATTGTTTAAAGCAATTGATCATACAGACATATATATTTTAATTATACATTTTCTTTCATTCAGCAGAAGGGGGAACACTAACTAGCAATTACAATGCAGGAAACTTTATTAAACTAATAAAACACTCCCACATATTATCTAGAAGTTTATTGTACATGGCATATAAGCAAGAAGCCACACAATAAATCTGACTTTATCTTAACCATTACGAGTCACTGATAGCAGAAGGAAAACAGGATTATCGTGGAATTTTCTGCTAAATCGGAACCCAGAGAGACAACCTAGCACAGCAGATCATCCTGCCAGGCTCCCCATCCCAGCTTGCCTTAGGGAGAAGAAGGGGAAGAGTAGCAGATGCCTTCACCAGGGTTTTATCTGAAAAATGTCCACAAAAGCAAGACGTTCTCTTACAAAGAGGTGTCTCTATCTCCTTTGTGCTGCTTTTCTAAAGTCACTTCATGGGCTAGAGTTTCCCACTCAGAGAAATTAAGGTTATTCCACTCTATCAGTTCAGGAAGCATTTACTCTGTGGGTCAAAGTGACAGACAGGATCATTAAACAAAAAAATTGCAAGGCCCATTTCAAAATTGGATCGGACTTTTTCTTCTTCACTGCTTCAAAACTAAGAGGATGTTTGAACTGACAAACTCCAATCCTTACTGTTGCAGAGGTGATGAAAGTCTGATTGATGAAAGAGTTCTACAAAAGGGAGGAAGAATTTGGGAGGGATAACTAGGTACATGAATTAGTGCTCCCACAGAATTGTCCATATTTACACTTGCCTTTCCATCATTTATAATTTTTATATTGTGCCAGCGGCGATCTGCAACATTAACTTTTCGTGACAGCTGCAGGAAAATCTCACCAGAACTGTGTCTTAATGTCAGTGACGGGATACCTTGGGAGAGCTCTGCAAAAAAAAGACTCTTACTGGTTACATGCAAACCATGCTCCCTCTCAAACCCAGATGAGTGAGCTGACTGTTCTTTAGCCAGTTCAAAAAAAATCCAACTTCTGACACTGCATTCATGTGTACCAGAGCATGCTGACAAATTGTTCTCGATTCTCCTTTTACTTCAAAACTAACTTTCTGAACCTTTCATAAAAAAGCGTATCACCTAGTACTTTCCATGCGAAGAATCCCATCTTCAAGCAAACACAAAGAAGGAATAGTATTTAAATTGCTAACCCAATGCAATGAAATCTTCCTGTTCTCCAGGCTGCCCTCGTGCCACTGGTCCGTGGTACAACAGAAGTCCATCGGCGACTTCAGTGATAAACTCTAAGGTGATGCGACTCTCAAAGCACGGCTTCAGAGGAGGGAACCAGGCATAACCATGGCCTCTGAAACTGTGTTTTGTCTGCTGGCAGTCTGGTCCATGGAAATTTGCAGGACATTTGCATCTATTAAAAAATAAATAAAAGCAAAAAACCACCATTGAAGCAGAAGCGGTTTCCCTTTCATCTTTATACTCTTTTATCTATAAGACGTCATTGTAGGAGAAAATTAGGTAAGAAATGCGAGGAAGAGGTTATTCAGGAATACAAGTGATGTGACTAATTTAACAACATTAAAATGGTCTGCACAAAATAAGAGCATTTTTCAGGATGACATGAATGGAAGTGTTATGGCTTGCAGATTTCTGAAGGTTTTCCTAGAGACTATGGCAAACACAAGTACGTGGGTGAAAACAGATCTGTTTGCATACAGAATCATAGAATAGTTCAGGCTGGAAGGGACATTAAAGATCATCAAGTGCCAACCCCCCTGCCACAGGCAGGGTCACCTCCCACTAGATCAGGCTGCTCAGTGCCTTGTCCAATCTGGCCTTAAACACCTCCAGAGAGGGGGCATCCACAACCTCTCTGGGGAACTTGTTGCAGTGTTTCACCACCCCCACCATAAAGAATTTCTTATGTTTAGTCTGAATCTACCCCCTTCCAATTTACATCCATTATTTCTAGTCCTCCTATTACATGTCCTATTAAAAATTCCTACCCCTTCCTTTCTGTAGGCCCCCTTCAGGTATTGATATCCAAAAATGCAACACTCTGATCCACCAAGGTAAGAAGACATGCTATGATGGCTCCTCAGTCTCCCAGTCATTCTTCTGAAGGATCAATCTAGAAGTATTTTGTTTGCACACCAGACCAAGATTTACCAACCTGTAGCCCAAATCTGTATCCACGCATGTGCCACCATTGAGACAAGGGATTGTCTGATAGGAGGAGCAGGAGAGACGAGGACTCTCCCGAGCTGCACAGCCACACAGGGCACTACTCAGGACTGACACAGACACCAATGAAATGCTTCCAGCTGTGGTTATTGTTGGCACATGAGTCTCTTCATGCTTGCTGATGCACCCGCTGCTGTGAGTGCAGTTTGCAGTCACACATTCATCAATGCCAATCTGGGTAATAGTTACATCCAAGATGTTTTCCAGCTGTGGAAAACAATTAGTTGCATTCATCTGACTTTTCTGCAGAAAGAAACTCACAAATTACAGCAATGAAAAGCCCAGGTCTTAGTTATTTTCAAAGCTGGTTGCTGTGCCACTTCCTTCCAGTGTCTACCACACTCAGCCAAAGGCAGTTCAGCCTGGCATCTGTTAAGGCAAAAGCCTTGATGCAAATCAATTATAGTATGAGTAAGCACTTAGAAGACACAAGGATCATCATCTTCATCATAAGATGAGTGGATAATTTTAATCTGATGGATTATTTACATAGCCTTATATTCTGTCTTTAAAATACTAGGAAGGGTGGACAGGCATTGGGCAAGGAAGAAATAACTTTTATAGCAAGAGTGAGTCAGTACTGCATCACTAATTTTAAACATAACTCTTATTTCAGCTTCTGTGTACCAGCATTTTCAAGAGTGAGTCATTTAATTCTTGTTGCTAATTTTTTAGTAAGAAGGGCAGGAACTTTCAGGTTTCAAATCTAGTTTTCCACTGAATAGTGATTGTTTTACTGTTTTACCCTCTTAACAGAGAGTTAGAACCAGTTGACTGATCTGTGAGTTTTGGCCAAAGAACATTTATGTGTAGAGGACTAAAAATTGAAACATTAAGACACCATGTAGAAAAGCAACAGCTAAACTCATCCTTTATACAGAGTTTTACACTCTTTTCAACAGGAAAAGTGTAATCATATTCCTAAGAGCTCATTGTGTTTGGATGACTTGGTTTATAGGCCAGTATTAAATTATTCACATTCAAAACTTTTAACATAAGTTCAAAAGAAATCTGACTTCACTGATCAAAACTATACAATTTTCTCACACATTGCTCTCTCTGTCATTTTAAGTATGCAAATCCCCAGGGATATTCAGTGGACATCTGAACAGACACAAAGAGAAGATGCTGTGGTTTCCTATGCTGTATGGATACCTACCCATGACCTGGAGGCTGCTACGTTGCCATTAAGCATTTCTGCTTTATAATAAGGTGGACCATAAACCACAAACCAAACATCAACCCCTCGGGTTTGACCTGGGCTGTTTTGCACACTGAAGATGTGAACATTTTCCACTTGGGCTGATATAATCTCTGAAAGCAGCTTCTTCATCTGGTAATATTTACTCTGTTTTTCAGAGGATTGGGATATGAACTCTTCTGGTGTGATATCTGAAAGAGAAGTTAAAAACCTGATAAACACATACCTTGTAACTGTTGTAGCAATGAAAGAGAAGTACTACAGAATGTGTTAAAATTGTATAAAATGGACACAACTGTAAATTCAAGATAATTTTTAATTTTTATGGTTCTGAAATTTTCCATGCTGGCTTCTCCTCAGGGTTCATGTTCTGAAGCTTTGTTGACTCTTAGTGATTTCTCTCTATTTAAAATTTATTTATTATTCTTTTAAATCAGAAATGTGTTTAAGAAGGTTCTACTTTTCTACATAGACTGGCACAATTTGGTGAATTTCTGGAACGTACTTGTTCAAATTGTCTTTTTCTGAAATACAAATTGTTGAAAAGTTGGAGTAGAAATTTTTCATCTTCTGCATGAGGCAAGCTTTTATTGCTGGGTTTTTTTTCTCCATTAGTGATCTTTCACATGCAGGGTCAGAGGACCATGCAAACAAAGGTGCAATTTCAAAATCTTACCTAGAAAAACTCTCATCTCATGTCTAAGATCATTAGAATTTGAAATCACACAGCAGTAACATCAGAGAGGTAGATTATGATCTTAATATTAAAAAGGTAGATTGTGATTTTAAGAGGTATATTATGATCTTAATGTACTCCATAATATCACTTACCTTTTATTCGTATAGATCCAGCATTATTGAGGGCATCATGTTTGATTTCCTTCACCATAACCTTTACAGTTGAGACAACATCTGGCCAGACTCCATCAACAACTCTAACTCTTATATTGTATGTTCCTGGTGGGGTTCCTTCTTTAATAGTCAGCAAACCTGAGTTATCATTAAGGATAAAGTACCTGTAATAAGAGTTAAGTCAAGGAACAAGCTATGAGAAGTTCAAAAGCTAAGGGACAAACCTCCACATGGCACATGCAAGTCTCTACTCTGGTCAGAATCCAGATGCTTTAGTGTAAATACATCCAATACAAATAAGGTCTTAAAATCAATGGTGACCCAGAAACACTAGCTCTCCAGGAGCTTGAATGAAGGAGCATAGAATTTAGTGGGTATTTTCTCTGTAGTGACTCACTGAGACTGATTATGGGTGAACAGGGATTCAGAATAGTGTTCTAGCTGATCAGACATTGGAAAGTGGAGTGGTTTCGCATGCAGCATTATTTCTGCAGCCTCACACTCAGAAGAGCTTTTGGAGAGTCACAGACAAGCATCTAACCAACAAAATGCTTTTATACACTGGTTTTCTGGAAAAGGTAGCTTAAATACCTTTAATGGTTTTTTTGTGTGGGAAAGATTTCCCTACATTTCATTCAACTTTAATTTTTCTCTTCAAATACCTTGATGTTTTTCCTTCAAATTGGTAGATTTTGTGATCCCAGTCATCATCATCAGGAGCAGGGACTGGTCCCAGTACAGTTGTGGGGAGTATACCTGAAAAAATATAGCACAAAAATGGCAGGGTCAGACCTCTTACACATACACAAACAGGCTGCCCAATGAAATTTTACTGACTTAAGTCTAAAATCTCTACAAAAATAGTTATGATGGTTCCCAAGAGAAGATGTGCAAATACCATATGGTGTCTTCCTTATCATGTATTTGCTGTAAAGCTACACATTTTTAATTCAGCAGGTGGCTGCAATGAAGAGCAGATGAGAAGGAAAAAAAAAAGGGAAGCACCTCTGAGGAAATATGTACAAGGTGTTTAGAAATAATATGAGAATTACCATTTTCACTCTTTTGGCTGCAGTACCCAACCAACTTACAGAGTGGTTTAGGAGTTTGTCAGGATAAAAAAATGCTCACTGGGTTATAAAGAGTGAAAATCAATAGCAATTTGAAGCAAGATAGAGAGGATGACCAGAATATGGTGACCAGACTGATTTTAAGTAGATGGTAAGACTTTGGGATGAGATGGAAAGGAGCATGTATTCTGCTGGGTTTGTATCCCCTCAGCATAGTGCACAAATTAGCACTTTTAGTTTTATAGAACATGCTTTTTTGTTTTGTTTGTTTTGGTTTACATTTTGTTTTGATTACATTTAGGAAGATCCTTTGCAAGATTTGCCTCTAAAGAAAAGATCCACAGGTATGTGTTCACGTATCTTCTGAGTAAAAATCAAGGATGCACACAAAAAAAAAAAAGAGGAAAAAAATGTGTGACTTCACCTTGTGCAAGGGAAAACAAAGGGACTGCATGCAAAAAGCAGAGAAAACTGTACCTCTCCTGTAATTGTGGCAACATTCATTGGGTATTTTCCAGGAGACAGCATAAATGATGCCCTAGTGTTTGACTCCCACATGAGTCAACATGATAGTAGTCTTCTGATATTCTCTCTTAGATTTTAAATACTCAAAGATTTAATACTTTAATAGTCCCTCACAGAAATTAAGCTGAGCAGATGAGTTTAGCCTTTAAGGAGGAAATGAAAAGGCAATTTGGGTTTAATGAAAAGATGTGGTACTTAAGCTACAAGCAAAGTTTCTCAGCAAACAACAGAGACTACAATGGACTGTAAGCAGGCAACAAGCACAAATTCAGTACAAATAAATGGTCAGCAGCAACTGCACAGAAGTGGTTTCCAGCATGCCCATAAGAGCTACTCCATGTAAGGCGCTATCAAGCCACAGGATACACAGCAGAGTAGAGGAAGAATGATTGACCTGATCTTACATGGATGCAAGTATCCCATACTCTTTTTAGCTTCGCGGTGTATTTTGCTGCTGGGCAAACAACAAACTCTGGATCACAAGATAACTGCTAGCTAATTGCCAAAGGAAAAAGAGAACACTGCCTGCAGCCACCATTTACACAAAATTTACCTAGAACAGCATGCTCATCTGAAACCTTCTATGAACATCTCAGGCATGAACATGAGTTCAATCTAGGAGTATTCACTAAAACTCAATGCAGTCTGGAGTAGCAAAAGAAGGTTCTCAGCATTCAGACTCATCACTTCTCAGCAACATTATGAATTTTGTCATTTTTTCCCCTCTAAAACGTTAATGCTGCCAGAAAACTGCATCTAAAAACAAGAGATAATTACTCAACAGGAACATGCATTAGAACAGCAACCAGCTATGCTTCCCTTTCAAGGATGGTTCAATTTTTTCCACAAACCAAGTGTCCCTGATTCCTGTGCCCTGCACACTAACTCCTTTCTGATGGGGCTTAACCTTCAGTAGAACCTCTACTAAGAGTTTAGTTGATGTGGAACAGAAGAGAGTTCTCTTATGAATCTCACAGCTCCTCCTTTAGTCTTACTGTTACACTTGGAAGCAAGCATCAGGGAGAGATTTACCATCATAGCTGTAAATGAGACATTCCATGTAGCCAGCAGAATGTGGGTGGTCATTTTGGTCCCCAATATTTACAGTCAGTGTGTTGGTGGAGCTCATTGGTGGGATGCCGCTGTCTGTGATCAGGATGGGCAGGTAGAACACCTTGTGCACTTCCCTGTCAAAGGTACGCAAGGCAGTAAGCAAGGCACTTCCATTGTGGAAGTCCTGCAAGTTAAAGTTAGTCACACCATCAAAATCACTGAGAAGGTGAAAGGAGAAAGGTGCTCCATTAGCAGCTGTGTCTCGGTCCTTAGCGTACAACAAAGTAGAGGTCTCATTCATTTGGACTGCCTGTGGAGAAGCTGTGTTTTCCCAGACCACTGGGTTATAATGAGCCTCAAACTCTGGCCCATTGTCATTTACATCCTGCAGCGTCACTAGAACAGTGGCACTGCCAGCCAGAGGAGGCTGCCCCATATCAGTGGCAACAACAACGAGCTGGTATTGTGTCACTGTCTCATGATCCAGCAGTCCTGCAACCATTACCCATCCATCACTATCCACAGCGAACTGGCCACTAGGGTCAGACTGGTTGAGCAGCTGGAAAGAAAACCTTCCATTCAGGCCAGAATCCAAGTCAAGAGCAGAAACCTGAACAACTTTGGTGCCAACAGGGACATCTTCCCCTAATGCAGCCACTTCATACAACTGGGGGTAGAAGACAGGAGCATGGTCGTTGGAGTCCTCTACATAGATCACGCAGTGAGCAATGCTGAAAAAATCCATGTCCTCTGCCTTCAGAGTCAAATTGAACACTCTCTCATGAGGCTTCTCAAAGTCAATCTGCTTTCGCAGCTTGATAAACCCATAGTTGTTGACTTCATCTGTTTCTATAGAGAACTTGCGGTCATTGTCCCCATCAAGGATGCTGAATGACACCATGGCATTTTCTCCTTCATCTTCGTCCACAGCAGACACCACTGCAACCTCTGTGTTAACACTTGCATTCTCAGAGACAAATGCAGTGTAGATCCTTTGCAGGAAGACTGGAGCATGATCGTTTATATCAGTCACCAAAATGGTGGCAGTGCCTGTCCCAGTAAGCCCTCCTCCATCTCTGGCTTCAACCACTACAAGGTACTTGTCTTCTTTCTCCCGATCCAGAGACCTGAGCACTGTATAGATGGTGCCACTAACTGAGTCAATTGAGAACAAGTCCAGATTAATTTCATTTTGGACATTCTGAATGATGCTGTATGTTAGTACAGCATTTGTACCAGACTTTGGATCATCGAAGTCCACTGCTGTAATTTCCATGATGGGAATGTCTGCTGGAGAATCCTCAGGGACATGTCCTGTGAAACAGCCATCCAGCACACAGAGGAAAAGAGGAGCATTGTCATTCACATCCCTCACTTCTATGATGACATCTGCGAAGCCCGTCAGTCCCTCTCCATTCTCATCTGTTGCAAGAACAAGAAAGCGCCACATTGATCGCTTCTCACGGTCCAGCCTTCTATTTGCACTGATCTCACCTGTGTTCTCATTGATGCTGAATTCGATGCCAGCCCCCTGTCCATGCAGGGAATAGTTAATGGCATTTTGATCAGCTGCTTGGTCGGGATCTGTTGCAGAAACCTGGAACAAGCCACAGTAGGTAAGCATTTATTTATGCAACAGAAAAGTGCAAATCCCTTTTATTGATGGCAGTTTGTATTGTGCAGTCTAAATAAATAGCATGCATTTTAACAGCAAACATCTATTAGCTTGAGTCACTCAGGTCAAGTACTCTTTCAAAAAGCATCATGCACAGCCTAGAGAAATAAAAAGAATGCTTTCAGAAAGGCTAATGTATTTTACTTGCCAGTATATTTTGGAAAGAGGAAATAACAGCAGGAAGAACCAAGCAGAAGTAATAACAGATCTGCTGAGCAAATGTTTCTTGGAAAACTCTCTGGAGCTGGAACACAAAGGCAAACAGGGGCTGTTTCTCTCCAAGTGAACAGAAGACTCTGAAAACGGGGTGGTCATACATCCAAACTGATTATCAGCCCAGGACAGAGAGAACTCTCTTAACGTGATTTGCATGCGAGGATTGTTTAGGGGACTGCTAGCTGGGCCAACCAAGCAGACCTCATGCAAGAGATTGCTCTAACAACAAAACAATGAAGATGATCTGACACACCAAGAACAGAGGTGCTAGTGCTAGTGAGGGCCCTCAGCCTGTTGATTTGAGACTGGCTCTGGCTAAACTGCAGCACTCTCAAAGTCTTACAGAGATGAGCCAGAGACTCCTAACAGGAGCCAAGAGGGATACAGCAGTGAAATACTCCAAAGGAATTAAGGGTGTTCCTCCAAGAACAGCTCAGCTGAAGTTGACACTCAGCGTGGGCAACAAACAGGAGGAGCTGGAAGACGGTCAAAAGCTACAACACTGTTCTCATTAAAGAAAGTGTGTGGGAGGAATCCCATGGCTATAGCAAGGCTATCAAAGGGTACAAGCTGTTCAGAAGGGACAGAAGAGGAGGGAGGGGAAAAGGCATTGACCTCTGCATCAAGAAATGGATAAAGAGCTGTGTCTGAAGAGTAGCAGCACCCTGAAAGCTTATGGGCTGAAAGCTTATGGGTAAAAGTCAGAGGCTGAGGTTAACAAAGGGAATCTTGTGGTTGGTGTCAGTTGCAATCTTTTGGATAAAAGGGAGCCTATTGATAAACCCTTCTCACAGCAGCCACAGGAGACATCACACTTGCAAGCTCCCATCCTGCTGGGAGACTTTAAACACCCCAACATCTGCTGGAAAAGCAGCAAGGAGAGGCTGTAGGCAATCTATGAGTCTCCTAGAGTGCACTAAGGATAACTTCTTAAGCCAGATAGTAATCATTCCTTCAAGAGGGAATCTGATGCTCACCAACTCCTGTCAGCTCATCAGTGATGTCAAGACTGAAGGAAGCCTGGGCTGCAGTGATCATGCACTGGTAGAGTTCACAGTTCTGAGGGATATGGGTCAGGTGCAAAGTTAAGTCAGGACTCTGAATTTTAGGAAAGTAAACCTGTTGGAGGAGGTCCAGAGGAAGACCACAGAAATCAACAGAGGGGTGGAGCACCTCTGCAACGAGGACAGGCTGAGAGAGTTTGGGTTGTTCAGCCTCAAGAAGAGAAGGCTTCGGGGAGACATTATTGCAACATTTTAGTACTTAACGGTGGCCTAGAGAAAAGATGGGGACTGACCTTTAGTGGGGCCTATATCAACAAGACAATAGATGATGGCTCTAAAGTAATAGAGGGAAGATTTATACTAGATGCAAGTAAGGTATTTTTTACAATGAGAGTGGTGGAACATTGCAACGCTATCCCAGGGAGGTGGTAGATGCCAGATCCCTAGAAACATTCAAGGTTGCATAAGGCAATGTGATCTAGTTGAAGATGGCTCTGCTTATTGAATGGTGGGTTGGACTATATGACTTTTAAAGGTTCCTTCCAATACAAACCATTCTATAACTTTATAATTGAGTTCCAGAATAAAATAACAGATCTTGGTAACGTTTCCTTAGTAGTATAAATATAGCCAAAGAGCCTGTGACTTAAACGCACAAGGTATTTTCGCCAACTCTACTGAGCTTATACAGCTACTCCAAATATGCTCTCCATTTTGTAATGGAAAGTTATCACATTTTTCAACAGTAAGAGTCATAGAATCATAGTCCATTGCTCAAATACAACTAGGCTTTCTTTATTCTCTTCTTTACAGAATGGTAATAGCTAAATTCTAATATCTAATAATCTTTTTCGATTTATGTGGATGGATGGGATTGATCTGAAGAAAAAGACTCTGCTCTGCTTTGTGCAAACTGCTTTACCTTTAGAACAAGAACAGGCAGATCTGTGAGCTCCTCCAGGACACTGCCCTGGTATTCATTCTGAGTGAAGACTGGTGCTTCATCATTCTTATTGACAACATTGATGACGATAAGTGTGTGGTTTTCCCATTTTCCATCAGAAGCTACAAGCCGGAGTTCATAATGTTGTTCTTGTTCATAATCCAGAGGCTGAGCAATGAAGATGGTTCCAACCTCAGGTTCCACATCAAAAACTCCTTTTGCATTTCCTGATGTGATCTGATATCTCAGTTTGGCATTTGCACCTACAAGAGGAAGCAAAAATCACTGCCTGTTCACTCTCTGAATGTTCAGCCCAGCTATACAGCGGACACATAGCCAAAAGAAATCTTGTTTGCCCAGAGTTCTGTACTGTGTGCTGGAAATAAAACACAGCCACAGCCACAAATAGAATAAATCATGTATGTAATCTGAAAGCTTTGAGTATGGTAGATTGACTAACTTCTGCATTTATTTTTACAAATATAATTTGCGGCCACAGATAAGCATCTGATTGTTCAAAATGAAGGAACTGTGCATTTATTTTCCAACTATAAAAAATTCTATACAATTAAAATACTAGAAGCTATTTTTGTTCAATATTTCCTTGGCATCTCATTCCAAATGTCAGTATTCTGAATTTTTTTTAAACCACTGGGTGGTGCTAAAATATCAGTCGTCCTCTATTTTGAGCAAGAATTCATCTCAGAATAATGTTCCAAATGTACATAGCAGTTTTTTAATTACTCAAAAATTATTAGGAAGAAAAAAAATATTGGTTTTTGCTTCGTGTTTACTTACTTAAAAAAGAAAAAAATACATAACAGTGTATTTCACAACAGAAAATAATTTCCCATGCTAAATAGGTGGACTGTTAGGAGTAGAAAGAATTTTCAGCATATTAAGTTTTGAGTCAGCTGTAGACAAGAAGGATAGAGCAACATGGATGTCAGGAAAGTGAAAACTTTCAGTGCTTGGAAGAGCCCGGCTGCCTTTGCAGCATGATTTGAGCATCACTTGCCTAGTTGCTTTTGTAAAATTCAAGTGCAGCAGCTGGTTTTAAATGACCTCTTCTCCATCATGGACACAGAGGCACAGGCATTACAGACCTGGCACCAAAAGGAATGGTCAGCTCTCGCCTGCTCCCAGCAACATGTTTCTCTGGTGCTCATTTGGGCTCTGTTTCCAAAGCACTACTTTACCTTCTTTTTTTTCAAACATGTTTCTTTTTCTCCAGCAAGTCAAGCTGGACCAGCTCATGAAAGGAACACAAATGCTGCAGCAGAAGGAAAAAGAGGAACTTACTGGTGGTACACACTGCTGGACTGGCTCAGTCCATCTGGTCTCATCACATGGTAGGGGCAGTTTCACACTATCAGAGCTGATGTGTGAACCCAAAAAGGGCATGGCTTCCCCTTTCTTCCTGCCTTGTTCCTGCATTCTCCCTGTATTTTCCATTTTTATTTGTATATCTAAGCAGTGTGACCTCTTCCTTCCCCAGTAGTGTTCTGGGGTCTGCCTTCATCTCTGACCACGTTACCCACGTATTCTGCTTTGTCAAATTCTTCCACAAGCACATTCAACCCACTGAATAACCTAAAAGCATGTAAGTTTGGTTTTCTTGCAATAGCATTTAGTAAAACACTCTCAGGGATATTTAGAAAGCACAGGTGCCAGCAAAAAAGCAAGCATGTGGTCAGGACTGTGTGAATTTTTATGTTACTTCATGTTAAATTAGAGCAGGTTGTGACTCCAGGTGATTTCATTCTGTCCCCTGAAGACTGCCAGCTAGCTCAACCTCTGCACTTTAAACCTATGCACTTAACAAAAGAAAATGTTCTCATGTTCCCAGAACTTATCACTTTTACAAATGCTTGAAATGCTTAGTCACCTCAAATGCAGATATTTGTTTGCCCATGAAGGAAATAGCCCTACAAACAACACACAAAACTATGCAGGAGCTACTTACCCACATCTTTATCCTCTGCTGTAGCTGTCACAACAGGGCTTCCAATATCCCTGTCCTCATCTATGCTGACCTCATACACTGACCGAGGAAATGCTGGAGTATTGTCATTCACATCACTGACAAAAATCCTTATGTAGGCTGTGTCTAAGAAATAGATACAAAAGGAACATGCAGACTGGAAAGAACACAGGTAGAATACCATGTCATATTCCAGGCTCATTACACATTCCCCAAGGTTAGAAAAGTTAAGGAACCCAATTTATGATCTATTTTACCAAATATATATTTCTATAATTATTTTCACTGTTCTTACCTGTGTTGGGCTGCCCAAGAATGCCAGGTCTTGCAGATTCTGAAGAGTCCTGAGACTGAACCTCAATCAAGTAAGAGGCTCTTTTCTCTCTGTCAAAAGATGCACGGGTGGAAATTATTCCTGTCTCAGGCTCAATGGTGAAGAACTGGTAATCCTCACTAGCATCTTTCAATATTAAGTAGTGAACCTAAAGAGGAAATAAGTAGGAGAATCTGTATTTTCCACTTTTATTTGTATATCTAAGCAGTGTGACCTCTTCCTTCCCCAGTAGTGTTCTGGGGTCTGCCTTCAAAGCAGCAAAACCTTGAAGAAGGATAGTTCATCTGCACATAATTTTTCTAAGTCTCTTGCCCATTTTGACATAACCCCTCCAAAATTCTCAGAAGGACATCTCTACCAGTGATATGAAGACCCTGCACACCTGGTACATAATCTCTAACTGTGGCCAGCAGAAGCAGTTAAGAAAGATCATGAAGGGCAAAGGAAGTATGTAATGAAATCTTCCCTCGTGTCTCCCCAACTTCCTGCAACCCACTCTGCTTCTGATCTCAAAAAAATGGGGCTAACTGAGAGTTTGGGTCTCATTCAACAGAATTGAACCAATGAAATCTTCTCCTGCTGAAAGCTATCCACATTTTTCACTTTAACAAAAGTTTGGTTTCCTCTTCTTTAAAAATAATTTCCATCCCCAAACCCAAGTTTTGTCTAGAGCACCACCATGCAGTTCTACCACACAGGTTCCTCTTCAGCAGTTGCACAACAACGGTTACAGTCTACTAGCCAGAGTTCCCTCCCAGAAGAGCTAGTAGGAATTTTGCAAAAGGCTCATGAAAATGCACAGCAAATTAGCAGTTCTCTTAATAACACTGCTTTTTGCTAGGGTTTGATCATTACAACAATGATGGTCAAACGTTGGTTAGAACAACTATTTGACAAATGATGGTGAAATTAAATGTTTTTTAACTGATCACATTTAACCAGCTGCACTTAACTGGATGTAATCTCTGATGGACAACTGAATAATGAGCTGAAGAGGCAAGAGTTGGGAAACATGTTGTGCATCACAATCCACTTATCCTGTCATGGGAGCAACCCTGCGAATCACACAGCAGTGCTTTATCATGGTTGCCGGATCAGGATGAAGTACTTTGATATGGGATCCCAAGATCCTGAGCAGCATCTTCTCAGCCTGCATCCCACATTATGCACATCATGCATTTGCAAGACAAGTGCTTGGCAAGTGCTGTAAGAAGTGTTTGTGGCTCATTACCCTGTCATCTGCTGACTGCACACTTTCGCTGATTACTTGCCTATTGGGAGGAAAAGAATTGGGTGTAAGGTCAAACCTCTCCATGTAGGCCAGAATCCAAGTCCGTAGCCAACACCTGAACCACAGACGTGCCAACATCAGCTCCTTCTGGCACAGACACCTCATAGTTAGAAGACACAAAGAATGGGACATTATCATTAACATCTGCAAAAGAAGGTGATGGGGACAATGGTAAGAAAAATTTTGAATACTTTTTTAACCATTTTTTTTCCCAAAGTAGTAATTTTTTTTTTGAGAAAGAGCTTACATCATTCACAGTAGAAGAAATTCTGCTTTGGGTCATGCCATTATCATGGCAGCTGTCAGGAGGCATTTCACAGACATGGAGCAGTCTCTGGGAGATGGTGGCCTAATCTCAGCTAAGATACCAGCTAATGATTTGACTAGCGATCTTCTTATTGTTGGTCCATGAATACCAGGACAAGGAGACCTTTTATCCACAGTCTGTAAAAAGCTTATTATAGAATCATAGAATAGCTGGGGCTGGAAGGGACCTTAAAGATCATCGAGTTCCTACCCCCCTGCCATAGGCAGGGACACCTCCCACTAGATCAGGCTGCTCAGTTCAGCCTTATCTACAGCGGTAGTTACTTCCAGCATTTTATTAATTGATTAAAATGCAACAGAAATAAAAATTAGAGTCTATTGAGCTGACAAAGTTCTATAGCTGTGTGTTAAACAGTCTTTCCTGGCCTTTGCAGGACAGTATAGCCAGAGTCATGTTTAGCTGTAGGACCTAAAGATAGTTTAGGATATAACTACACATTATCTATATCCCCTCATCTAACTGCTGGCCAATCTCCAAAAGAAGCATGGTGATCTTTCCACTCCTGCCACCCTGCTCTAAACCATGGCATCCTCCTTACTATATACTGTACTACGGAGCCCCGTGTTGAGAGGGCCCATTGTGCTGCTGAGAGAGAACCTAACTTTCTGGAGAGAAAAGGGCTGGCTGAGATCTGACACACTCTGCAGCTGTGGAATCGCCTGGTCTAACACAAGAGAAAGTGGGATGGTGCAGGTGAAGGAAAGGAAGGGTTGCCCCAGTAGCAGCTGTTTGCAGTCAGGGCTGACTTGGCTCAAGGCAAAGCCATGTTCAGTTTCTATCAGTGCTGGTTTTGTTGGTCTTCCTTGCCTCACACCAGTAGAGACCTAAACTGGACAAAATATGTTGAGTGCTTTGAAGGGTAAGTTTCTGACACATCTTCTTCCTAAAAGTGCCATGTTGGGTGAGGTGAGCACAAGGGAAAGGTGGGGGAATTGTGGCAGCACTGACTCAGATCTGTTTGAGCTGCTCTGGAATCACATCCCCCTGCTCAACTCATGGCAAATCAGTCTGGTGTTCCTCTTCGTCTGTGAGACAACTGAACTCAGACATGCTGCATAGTCCCCTACATCTTTTTGCACTGTTTACAGTTTAACAGCCACATCTTAAGACAGTAACTTTCCTGTGTCATAGCAATCGACAAAACACCAGAGCTGTAATGACAGTTCTTGAATCCATCTGTCTTTATGAAGAGCAGAAAAAATTCTTAATATCTCATTTTGCAAGCCCTTAAGCACACATTTAGCTCTACTACTGCCACATGACTCCATTGATTCTGACACATAACTATTTCCAGAAGCAATATTTTAAGTTACTTTTTTTTTAAAGTTATCTGTGTGGGCTCTCAAAGATCCCAATTTTCTTTCTTTCTTTATCTACATAATTGCCTGTGAAAACTTCTTCTCTAAGAGGTTTTTTCCTCTATATTATAGAAGAGAATGGATCTTGTTAGAACTAAGTTTCAGCAAATTCACTGAGCAAGGTAAGGAAAATGACACATTATAAAAGGCTTCCTTTTTTGTGTGCTTGTGCAGAAACAAAGGACCTTTTAGTGTGTGAACTACTAAACTATTGAAAAAGGTTTTTTGCTTATAAGCAAAATTAAGTTTCTACCAAATGCTGAAACCTATAACTGTACTATAGGAAAAGTCCTTTGGGGCATGGTCAGTAATCTACAGTGAGGTTTAGACCCTGACTTGAAGGCCTCTTGCTCTACAAACCTGAAAGTTTTTTCCACTGGCAGACTGTGGAAGACTGCACAATGTTGCATTGAAGTGAAGAAGGGAAGATGGAATTCCATTCATTTTACCACTCAGACCTCTCATTTCCATGGTGATCAGACAATTTCCATGGTAGTCAGACAAATATTTTCTCTGGAGATTTCACCTATTTTCATCTAATTGTCTACTCATTAATAACAACTCCACTAATGCTTCAAAAAGCAGGGACTAGAATTAGATTTCTAGTTTTATGAAGACCTTCAAAAGCAGAGCCTTACAAAAGGATCTTATAAGGAAGCTTGGATCAAACTTTTGAAAAGTGCAACTTTGTAAGGATCCTTGCACTTTCATATGAGATTCAATCTCAGTGTTATAATTAAATATTCTGAATATAGCAAAACCCATAAATGGATACCAATCACAAACCCAGTTTGTCTGTGAGGTTTCTCTTTTTATAGCACAGAATACTTCCAGTAATACTTGTGTCCTGTGTAGAAACAGGTTGAGGATATTTACTACATTTCTTCTCCTATCAAAAGAAAATCTTTTCAATTACACTTATAAAACCAGGAAGTAGTGCTGCATACACATTCAGACAGCCCATTTTTGCACTACCCTATTCCCACACTTGGTAATTGTACTTAGAAATTGTCTCAAAAAGACCTTTTCAATGACTAAACAACTTCCTTCTATGGTATAGAAATGCATAAAGTGTTCTTAGGTGGCTTGACACTTCATGGATGTTACCTCAATTCATGGTGTTACAATAAAAATAACATGATACTGTTCTGAATTACCTGTTCCAACAGCAGCACAGCTTACCTGTTATGTTCACATAAACAGTGGTAAAAGAAGCTAAAGGAGTCATTGCTACATTTTGTGCCCGGACTGTCAGGGTGAAAAACTTAGTTGTCTCAAAGTCAAGTGGTTCAGCGACTAGAAGAGAAGCAGATCCATCAGCTCTGTTTGGCTTCAGATAGAATCGAACTGGCATGTTAGTCTCTGGAACCTGGCCCTCCTCCAGATTATATGTAACCCTGGGATCACCAAGAGGGGATGTGGCTTTGATAGTCTGAAGAAGAAAAGAGTCACCATATATGTTCATAAAGCACAAAATTGCCAGCATTAAATGTCCAGTTTGATGGCAAGAACACAGATATACGCATGATCTCCAAGAACATTCATACATGTATGATTTGTATAACAGACAAAAGAGAAAGTTTACAGAACTGAGGGTAATTTTGCAACATTCAGGTTTAATGTAGGTCTTCAACCAACAGTACATTTACCTGCCTGTAAATGTGCCAAGCAAGAGCATCATCATAGCTAAAGGAAATGCCTCCTCTCTCCTCCTTCCAAAAGAAAAGCAGTCCAAAAGGAGAATTTTTCTCCACTGAGTTGTAAGCTTAATCAGGCAAGACACAGACAAAGCCTAAATTGTTTGCAAGTGTTTGGATATGTCATGCAGGAGGTGTAAGGCAGGAATTACTTGGGATTTTATGGAAGAGACTATCCTTAAAGAATATGTCTGCATAGGTTAAAAAGAATTGCTTTAAGTCAGAAGAGCCTGACACAAACTACAGCCATTCCACGTTGTAGTGCTAAACTGAGAAAAGCTGTAGGAAAAATCCAGGCAGTATGGTCTTCTAAGGATGGAGAAATCATCACAGAACTCTTGGTAGGAATGCTCAAGGCCTTCCCTCGCTGGCAGGGCACATGTTTAGCTTCTCATTCGAAGCACTGTCTGCAGGAGTATACCCTGAGGGCCACTGGTGTAAGAATTCACTGAGAAAAATTCTGCCAGTTGAAACACCGGCCTATTCTGCAGGAAGTACTCTTGAAACACACTAATGGGGTACACAGCTGGGAGGGCCCTTAAGGAAATAGCCCAATGCAGTGAAGTTGCAAAGAGAGCATCCATACACACTTAATTTGGAGGATGAAGGGAGGATGAGGAAGGGAACTAATTTCACTTTTAACATACCACTATCTTGGTGTCATGAATGGTGTTTTCGGGGATGGTTACCCAGTATGTGCTCTGCTCCCATCGGGGTGGCTGGCTGAGTGCATTGGTGACAGTTACCATCAGCTCCACACTGCTGCTTCTGTTCCCTCCGTCTGTGGCTACAATATAGCAACTAATGTGGGTTGCCTGTGAAGCAAAGGAAGTTGAGGATATTTGCAAACTATTTTGTGCAAACCAAGAGATTGCAGTTAAACCTTGCAATAGATTTGAGGGGATGGGGTTGTGCTGTTCCAAGCAGAGTTGCTTTACCTGGGAGAACAGGCGGTTTACATAGACCCAGCCTGTGCTAGGGTTGATCTGAAAGTAATCCAACTGGTGCTCCAGCATTGAGTATGTGATAGCAGCATTCACACCTTGGTCACTGTCATGAGCTGCTACATGGAGGAAGCTGGTCCCCACTGGAGTGTCTTCGCTGAGGAAGTCTTTGAAAAGATAAAGGTACCATCACAGAATTGTCTAGGTTGGAAGGGATCTTTCAGATAATCAAGTTCAACCATCAATACAACTCTGACAAGAACCATCACTAAACCATATCCCTCAGCACCATATCAACCCATATTCTAAATACCTCCAAGGATGTCTATTCCACCACTTCCCTGGGCAACCCATTCCAATGTTTGATAATTCTTTCAGTGTAGAAGTTTTTCCCAGTATCTAATCTAAACCTTCCCTGGTGCAATTTGAGGACATTTGCTCTTGTCCTATCGCCTGTTACTGTCAGTAGATCTTGCTTTCATTTACCAGGCTGGGTCTAACAGAAATACTTCTGACAAACCTCATAGTCCCCTTCATGGGGAATTAAATGTTTATGTAAAGAGGCAGGCTGTAACGTGTCATCACTGACAGTGTTTACAGTCCTCTTTCAGCTTCCCCTTCCTTTTTCCCTGACATGTTGGGTTTTTAAGTGAGCTGCTAGTGAAGCAGGTTTACTGACTGCGCTGCTGCCAGCACTAGCGCCTGGCAAACCCTGCAGCCACCCACTCGCTGCTTCAGATCACAGCCCAGGCTGCGGGGCTCAGCTGCAGGTTGGCATCAAAAACAATTTCGTCTGAGTTAGATTAACCCCGAATGTGAGTGGCAGCAGCAGCATCACCACCAGGAGGCAGCAGGTAATCACAAAGCAGGAAGATGCAAGTCGTAGTCAAGATCCACCTCCAACAGTCAAGTGTTTGGAGAAAGTCGGGGCAAGGATGAAGTGAGCATTCTATACATCCCATTTCCTCAGGTCTCACTCCCTGTTCATACCTAACTGCCTGAGACAGAGGCTGTGCCTGCGTCCATAGTCCTAAACAGTCCTTCTTTGAATCCCCTTTTATAAACATAATTTTAAAATCTGTACATTGCACAGTTGAAGTACCCATTGCACAGAGAAGTAATTCTTTCAGTCTTCCTAAACTCTGATTAGGATTTAGGGACACCAAAAAAATAATGTAAAATCATGAGCATCCCTCTAAGGCAAAATTTTACTAAAGCTACTGCATCCCTGCTGGCTGTCTCTTTTCCACACCTCAGTCCTCAGATTGCCCTGATCTGACTTTGGTCCTGCTCTTCCTTCCATCTTCAACCACCCAGATACAATTCCTCCTCCAAGTAGCCACCAGTGCTCACCCAATTGGGTTTTGGAGCTATTTTTACTCAGTCAGTCTCCATCAGCTTAGTATATCAAAACTAGAAGTGGGAAGGCTGTTCATAGATCCTTTTAAACCACCACTGCTAGGTCCAGGAACACAAGTTTGAGTTTTAGTTAGATTCCCCCAGGATATTTAATTGTCCTAGGATTGATGCCCCTGGTACGTCAGTAACAGCCAAAGCTGCTCTCCAAAGAGATTTACTGGCACTAAAATAGATTAATGAAATTGGAATTTATTGCTAAGAAACACTGGAAAATACTCTTTTTTATGTCTAAGTTTATACCTTTATAGTTGAATCTTGTCCAATTTTATTGTAAGAGAAGATACAAAATTACTCAGAAGGGTTGTGATCTCTCATTTCACATTCTTCTGCTTGCTGCTGGCATAACTCTTAACAACCACTACACCATCCCTACTGCATTGTGTGAAGCACTTCTTTAATGTCTGTTTTGCAGAGAGATGATAAGATGCATGGTTAAAAGGGGAATTTGACCAGCATCCTAGTACAGAGAAATAAAGAACCAACAGTTTCCAGGAAGAATAGAAACCTATGACTAACAGCATTTGATCTTGTTAGAGAAGCAGCTATTTTTAATTCTGTGACGTGCAAACATTGATTACTCATGTATAGAAGCTGGAAAAGCACTATGCATAAAGTGACCCCATTATCTGCTGTTTCTCCCATTGAAAGGACTGCTTTTCCTACAAGACCTTCACGGCTCTCTCTGTTGATGCAAAAAAAAGAAAATCCGCCTGTTCCTCAGAAGTGCTGAAGTCACCATAATTATTAAATACAACCTCTCAGCTTCACTACTTTTGAAAAAAATAATCACAGGCAGTTTCACCTGGAGGACATATTTGAAGACACAGCAGAAAGGTTCATCACAAAGGTTACCTTTACCCCAAGTAATTCCCTGCTCTCCAAAAATATTTCTTTCCAATGAGATCAGTCTCACCTGACTTCTCAGAAATGCTTTGGCCAGGTTAGCAGAATCCACTGATAGGAATGTACAAATGGTTATTCCCAATCTGCACATTTTAACCAATTTGTCTCTTGGAGTTAGAGGCTATAAAATACTCAAAAAGGTGTAACATAATTTGCTCTCTGTCCTTATGCATAGCTCTGAAGCATGGATGTATATCTAGACTATTTCCTAACAGGTCATTTTTCCTTGTTAAAATCCTGCCATATAAGCATCAAACCTCTAAAATGCTGGCCTCTGTGACACTAAAGATGAGTTATTTATGAGCCATCTTAATTTTAATAAGCCACTAGTCACTGCTTGACATTTCCATATAACTGGCAGAACATCTCCAAAATGGAGTTATTGTCACATAGAATCACCTAGTTGGAAGGAACCTTTTAGTTCATCAAATCAAATCATCAACCTAAACGACAAAAAAATCACTAATCTAAACCATCTCTAAGAACTATGTCTAAGCTTTTAAATACTTCCAGGGATAGTGTTTCAACTACTTCCCTGGGCAGCCTGTTCCAATGATAAATAAAACCCTTTCAGTGTAAAAAAACTCACTAATTCCCAGTCTAAACCTTCCCTGGTACAAATTGAGGCCATTTCCTCTTTTCCCGATCACTAGTTACTTGGAAGAAGAGATCTACCCACACCTCTCTACAACCTCCTTTCAGGTAGTTGCCGAGAGCACTAAGGTCTTCCTTCAGCCTCCTTTTCTTTAGGCTAAAGACCTCCTCAGCTGCTCCTCATCAACTATTTTTTTGCCACTCTTGCTAAGGAAATTATGCAAGGAAGGGCCTGTCCTAGTCCAGACTCTAGGGAGTACTCCCGTCACTTGAGGGTGACATCAACTATAGAGGGTCTGAATGTACTTAAATGTGGGATACTACTGGAGAAACATCAAGTAAAATTAAATTTAAAACTTATGAAAAGAACCCGATGTAGGTATGAAAAAAGAAAAGGCACCAGGGTAAATGTGAAAAGCTTGCTTGGCAGCATGGCCATCAGGGCTTCCAGCCAACTGTAGGCTAGAAATCAAGGATTTTGGGCCGTTGGACAGAAGCTGCTCCAGCCTATTCAAACAGAGGTACGGTAGCCAAGGGACAAAGATGACAATTGCTCTTCTAGCTGGGACTGACAGCTGCTCAGCTAGGATGTCATGTTGTGTTTTGGGACATTACAAGAAAATTAAATCTGGAGAAAAAGTGGGAAGGGAAAGGCTGAGCAGGAAGGGATCAGATCTGCCTGACCTATGGAGACAGTTGATGTTTTTAAGAGTGTTACAATGAATAAAGAGGTCAGCGATCAATTCTGAATGTTTCCACTGACTGGGTTAAGCAGTAACTGGCTTGGTTGGTTGGCAACAAAGGAAGGCTGGCCTCTAAAAATCTGACCACCAGAAAAACTGACCACTGCTATAAGGAACTACTAAAGAGGTTCACGTTGTGGCACTGGGGTAGCGAGTTAAGAAACACTTACACTGATAGCGATTGTTCTCGAACTTGGGGTCATTGTCATTGACATCAGCAATGAGGACGGTGACCCGACACACGCCAATCAGGGGTTCCTGTGCCTGGTCAGTCGCAGTAACAGACAGTGTATACTCCCTCTGCTTCTCCCGGTCAAAACTCTGCATGGTTGTGATGACTCCTGGGGAGACAGAAACCGCCTCTTCTACATGTCACAGCCTCGGGACTGAATTTGCACAAAGGGACCAGCATGTCCCCCAAACAAGAGTAAGCTCTGACATCACACAGCACAACAACCAAGCCTAATCCACATCGACCCTGCAATGCGTGTCATTAATAAGAATAACTCCATTTTCCAGGTCTCTCCTTTACTCACATGCCACATAGTGCCAGGTGTCCTGTTGCCCTGATAAGGAGCCTCAGCTAAGTACCTTGTTATCTCACTCCTCATGGAGTACAGAAGAATTTTCTCCTCATCATCAACATGTCTCTTTCAGGTTTACTCCAGTGATTGTCCAAGTAATTGAATATTTCAAAGACAGCTTTGGACAAAAGTCACACCTCAGAAGGCACAAGTAATGTTACCAAAGTCACCCCTTCTACAGGAGCTGGAGGTTGCTTCATTGAACAGATTAAAATGGGGCAGAATTACATAGCTAGGTAAATATATTGAACAATTTTCTCCCAGTATTTAGCTTTTCTTCTTTATTGATCAAGTCTCTCTCCATCTCAGATCTTTTCCTCTGGCTTTGAGACTTTAAACTGGTCTTCTGGAAGCCACTACCAAACCTCTGGCTCTACTGTGCTGGAAACCACAATTATGCTGCTCTTTCTCAGCCCTTCCAATCTTTTGCATAGTACTGGACATGCATATATTACATCTTACTTGTTATAACTATAGTTTATAACTATATAGTTTATAACTATATTTATAACTATTTCATCTGAAAGGCATCAAGCCTGACTGTCACTGCCCCATTCTGGTATGAGAGGTTTGCCTCTATACACATTGAACAGAACCTCTTATTTGTGCATGAGATGAAAAAATAAAGAGTTTTAAAAGGACTGTCAGGCCACACTGAAGAGAAGAACAAACTCAAGCTGTTACAGTCACACTTTCTGCTCTGCATTTCTATATCTACACTTAATCCAACAGGAAGAGAAATGTTGCAGAATATCTTTTAATCTTCTCATTGGACTGAGTCTTATGTCCCTACTTAATCTATCATTTAAATCACTACCCTGCCATTTAAATCAACATACCCTGAACTTTTTTTGGTGTTTATTCTTCAAGCTGCTATAGCCTATGCAGCAGTTTAACTGTTAAAGCCTGAGCCCACTTGGACACACTCCCCTGTGGCATTCTCATTACGATAAAATGCTGTTTTCATTTTATCTCCATAACCTGAAAGCTACTGACCTGTGTCTGGATGGATGCTGAAGCCTAGGGAAGCTCCATCGCGGTGCATGAGCCCATACTTCACCTCTCCATTAACACCGAGGTCTGCATCGTAGGCCTCTACCTGTAGCACATACGTGCCTGGAGGCTGATTCTCCAGAACCCAGGTGCTGTCGCTGTAGTAAGGGCACTAAAAACACACCCAAACATCCAATCCTACTCAGTACACACATCCACATGAATTCACTACACAGCATCAATATTTTTCCCAGCCAATTCTTCCCAGAACTCCGAAGAAAACCACTTCTATTACTTATAATGACAAGGAAATAAAGGTCTAAGGGAGAGGAAGGGAAGAAAAGAGAATTAAGACTTTGCTCTTTAGGCATGAAGAAAGCTGACTGCATGCTCTCTCACAAATTCACTCCACGTTGCCGACATGGCCCCTTCAGCCCACTGGTAATCAGCAGTAGCCAAGAGGAGTTTATAACCCCAATTATGGCTGGGAGAAGAATATTCACAGAAAAGACATCTTACCTCTCTGAAGACAGGCTTGTTGTTATTAACATCATTAACTCCTACAATAACTTCAGCAAAGCTGCTGAGAGGAGTGGGTCCCCTCGAAGTGTTGTCATCTATGGCAGTGATGTTCAGTATATACTGTGGTCCCTTCAGGCTGGGTGGTGGGTTTTTGCGGAGTTTAATGATGCCTACATTTGGAAACATAAAGCATTGTTTCATTTTAGTGTATGAACAAACAAATAAAAGCAAGCAAGCATCACACTTCTCTGCTGCTGAATTGTTAGTTCCACTCATATTTTGGTGGCAAAAGCATAAGAATCAATCATCCTAAACCACAAAGACCTTGGACCAAGATCCCAAATTCTGGAGAACAAGCACTGGGGAACAAGCACTGTATCAAAGAGGTAATTCTCATTGATACACAGCATCCCCATTTGCAGATTGTTTAAAGATGGTGCTTTCTTACAGTTTTTGACAGACAGGTGGAGTCAATACAGATTAAACAGTAGATATCTGCTCTAAACCCTCTTTCCTTACCTTTCTGACTATCCAGCTCAAAGTTGCCCTCCTCATTACCTCCTGTAATCAGATACAGCAACCCATCCCCATCAGGGTCCTTTGCCCGAACAGTAGCCACTAAGGTGCTGGGACCAGCATCTTCCGAAAGAAACGTTCTGTAACTGATGGACATGAGGAAGCAACGTCAGCACATTCAGTACCAGAATTAACCATCACCATGTTAAACATCTGCCAAGGATTGTAAAATCATTGTGAACCTAATTTTCTTCAAGCTTAGGTTTACACAGTCTTGCAATCTTTAATCAGTTTAAGATAAGACTTCAGCATCTTTGTTCAGTCAGTATAGGGTATGTAAATTAGCATTGTAATCCTGCATTTTTGCTATATGTAATTTATATGAATATTTTGGAAGATATCAATAGGCCCCACAGTACACTGCACTACAAACGAGGATCACTCTTCTCATTTCCTAAAGATGACAAAAAAGGACTAGTAACAGTCATGAGGTGTTTGTTATGACCGTGTCTGCTAATGAAAAGCCTAAAATACCACAGAGGTGAATGTAATTCAGTATTTCATCTGGTAAATAAAGGTATATATGCTTCATATTTAAAACATGGTCAAACACATATTGTATTAATTCAGGAAAAAACATATTTTAAGTAAACAAGGTCTTGTAAAGTTGGCTTACAATAGAATCTGATGATGGTAAATTAAGTTCCCATGCTTGCTAACTACCTTCTTAAACTGATACATGTTTACACATGGACAATCAGTTTAAGAAATAGAATTCAACATATTATTTCCTGTAGATTCAGATCTCTTATCCATTCCATTCTCTTTATATAAAACAGTTGCTCCAAAAAGTCAATATGCTGTTATTGCAATTGGTGTCTTTTTTTATATATATAATCTAGAAATGAAGGGCTGACTTCTACAAAATTTGCCCAAATTATCCCTTAATTTCATTGGTTGCACAGAAGTGACAGTTTAACCAAGTTCCATAAAGGTTACACATATAACCAGCACCAGTAAAAACCCAAGCAGGCATCCAAGCTGGCTTACATGGACTGAGAGAAGACAGGTGCCTCGTCATTCACGTTAGCCATACGGATCCGTACCGATGCCGTCCCCGTCCGAGAGGGATGTCCTTTATCGACAGCTATCACCACAAACTCATACATATGGTTTGTTCGCTCAAAGTTCAGCCTCTGGTTAGAATTGATGACCCCTTGACGTGTGATGGAAAAATCAGTGCTCTGAATGAAGTAAGTAATCTCAGAGTTGGAGCCAGAGTCGCAGTCTGTTGCAAGCACTGTTAGAGAACATATTTAATAAAACAGACATGCTACAGAAAAGCTTTAGTTATGGTGTTTCTTACCAAGTAAACTTCAGGTTTTTTTGGGGTTTTTTTTGAGAACTGACGTCACGCAACCCTGTTTCATCCATAAAAGTCTTATTTTTTTGTGGTAAGACTCTGGGAACTCAGCAGGAGGCAGGGAGTGAAAAAGCAAAACATCTTCCCCCACCTCCGGCTTCAATCCAGCCTGAGTGATCACAGGAAGGCGAGTTTGCAAGAGAGCCATGATCCCAATACTCCACAACATGCTTTGTACAAATAGCAGTCAACACTGATAATTACCACACAATCAATATGCATGTTGGTAGAACAATGTCAGTCATAAACTGTGTCCTCACTCTCTCCAGGAATGCCATTCAAATTTAATTAGCTCCCAGCTATGTTACAGCTAAAGTACTATTTAATTACCTGGCGCTTCAAGGTACAAAGAGTGATTAAACATTCCTCCCTAGCAAGTGTTTATTCAGTACTCGAGCGTCCCATCTGCTCAGAAGCAACAAATCAGCAGAACAAAGAGCTTGAGCTCATCTCTTCAATTACACTGCCATTTTTCTTGGCAAACAGTGAGGTTTTCACTCATACCCACACTGGTATTAAACAAACAAGGCTACAGATGAATCCATCCTGGTAGCACACAACTTTTAGGAAGAGGAATAGTGACTGTGGTGCATGGACTATAACATACAACTATGGTGCCATCCAAAAATGACATGAAGAAGGACCCACTGCTATCAGATGGGGAGAATTCCCCTCAAGGGGGAAGATCTGAAGAAACATAGTGAAATGTCAAACTACTTAGCTGGAAAAACTTCAAATCCCTCTGCCCGTGGAAAGCTATTTATCTGGGTTTAAAAGGACATCTGGGGTGGTTGTAGCACTTTCTTCAGCATCTCTCAAAATACTGCTGAGAATAAATGTTTGGGTGCTCTACTACAAATGAAAGGATGTTAGAGTAATTTTGCTCTTGCTGCATGGAAATGAATTAAAAATGCAAGAAATATTGCAGTGAAAGGGATTTAAACAAGTTAAATTTAGTGGTTAATTATTATTTTTTAAAAGAAATGCAGAAAGTTATAAACACATTTGATTTGAAAAGTTCTAATCTATAGCATCAAGAAGAAGACTTTGTAACTATTCCCAAAAGCGCACTGTATGTGCTTAATTATCATACTTTTTTCCCCTCAGGTATTTTCTATCAAATAGAGAAGGTGATAATTACTCATACACGACAAAACATGGCTAACTTTCCCATAACAATTGGGAATTCTATCCTCATTCCATTTCATTCCATCTTGCAAACTGGCCTGCATTGCAAAGGCATTTTGAGGATCATATAGCAAACCCAAATAGATCTGTGCTAGCTCTACCCATGCTCTAGGTTAGCTTAGTGTAAGCTAACTCCACCTCAAAGCCTCTGATGACAGTACAAAGTTGCCAACCACAACTCTATGTCTTGCTTTCTTGGCACAATAATGTCCGCAGATGAAGAAAAACACTAACCTCTGCCCAGAGCACACTCTGTGTGCTGTTTTAGATCTTCCTATAGTACATGCAGGGAGCATAAATCTGCCCGTAATGACTAAGCAGACATGCTGATTCCAACTAGATTAGCAAACTAGATTAGCAAACATGATGCAAGGCATACTTTGAGTATATAAAAATAAAAATGGTTAACAAGTAACTTGTTCTAGTGGGAGGTGACCTTGCCCGTGCTACAGTAGGGACTAGAATCACATGATCTTTTAGATCCCTTCCTACCCAAACCATTTTATGATTCTGTCACAATGTCTTTTTCACTACCACCAACAACAATTCAGTCAATTGCAGAAAGGCAAAGGCTGTCTTGAACTTGTATTTCCTTTTGGTTTTTAGACATCCAGAGGCTGCAATCATCCCAGCCCTCAAGGAGATGCAGGCAGGGTTTCTTGTTTGTGTTTTTTTTCCTGAGCTGATACTCGCTTTGTCAGTGGCACAGCGCTCATTGGGCACAGGGTACAGGTGACTGCATATTCTGCATATTCCTTGTAGCCAGTACCAACACTGCTCATCCCTTCAACTCTAAGTGAGAGTTCATTCATTCATTCTCGACTGTCACTGTACCCCTACTTTGAATTTTTTTTCAAGAATGATCTTTCTCTTGAAATGTACCCTGTATGGCAAGACAANTTTTTTTTCCTGAGCTGATACTCGCTTTGTCAGTGGCACAGCGCTCATTGGGCACAGGGTACAGGTGACTGCATATTCCTTGTAGCCAGTACCAACACTGCTCATCCCTTCAACTCTAAGTGAGAGTTCATTCATTCATTCTCGACTGTCACTGTACCCCTACCTTGAATTTTTTTTCAAGAATGATCTTTCTCTTGAAATGTACCCTGTATGGCAAGACAACCAAACAGGATACAATTGCAAACTACACTGCAGAATTTTGTCATTCTGCTTGCTTTGGACATGGGGCAAACTTGTATTTCCCTCAGCTGGGTGAATTTTTATCAACTTCACAAGTCTCCTGAAGAGAAGAGCATTTTTTAAAAAGAGCATCATCTTTAGAAAAAAAATCTTGCTCCTGCATAGGACTGTTTAGGAGCTGATTGTTTCAATCAAATTATTTCTTCCCAAGAGCCATTAAACAAAAAAACAAGCCACAGAAAGCTCTGAATTCCCTTGATAAGTGTTCAGAAAAAGCAGACCGTGCAGCCCTGTTATCAGCATGTGGCTAAGCAAGACAAGCTAAGCTTCTTATCACTACTGAGTCCTGCATACATTGAGCTTCAAATTCAGGAAATTTACATCCCTGTCTTCAAGAAACACATCTTAGACATTAATTAGACGTTAATTTTCACTAAGTCTTGCCTTGGCACTCTCTCATTCTCACGTGGTTCACGACCTCTTGAGGTCCCAGCCCATGTTCCTGTTACAACTCCTGTATCTGCCCCTACTTCCAGTATGAATTCTGACATTGAACCTGTGAACATTCTCCCAGTTTTAGGAAGAACACAGCTATGGCATACATTTCATCATGACACATCACACCTGGAGACATCTTTGAAGGCCTTTAACTGACACCAGTAAAACAGGTTGGAGAATAGATTTTAATTCCTTGTCATTTGGACTCCCAAGATTGAGACAAAAGATGCTGCATCGTCTAAGTTCAATCCTGATTGATGCAACAACACCATTTTGAGAGGGACCTTGAAGTTTTGATTGGATTTGGGGCTTCAAATTATTTCCAACAGCTTGAATCTTTCATCAGGATACTAGCAAAGCCTTTATAAATGTCATCTGTGCACTCAGGGCTTATGTACAAATGATAAGTGGCTGTCTGAAACACAACAAACTTGGAACAATGACTGACCGGTAAGCCACAACTACAAATACAAAAAATTCACAGACTTGCCAAAGGTTTCTCCTTAAACACCTTCTATGCCAATTATACACTGTTAAAATGTCTTTGCTAGAACCAGTTGCTCATTTAAAAAAATATTTTGTTTCTTAACACGTTAAGAAAATAAAAACTAGTTGCAGGTGCTTCCCGGACACAAAAAGATGACCAAGCTGAGCTCAAAGGCAGATGCAGGGTTTAAACAAAACAAGTTACAGCAATCCAATAAGTCACTACCTGTCAGCTGCCTTAACTGTTCTTGGGAAACTCCCAACTTAAATTCCAGGATACCTAAAAGCCACCTACAAAAAAGCTACCATCCACACTTCACAAAGCTGGTGTACACTGTAGAAATGCTGGCACTTTCTCACGGCAAGAACATAAACATGGAACACAAACTGGAAGATCTGTGGCAAGATGAAATGGAAGGTACCAGGACGGTCCTCACCTTGCAGTAGAGATGTGCCAACAGGAATAGTTTCAGGAATGTTGTCTCTGCTGTAAATTGAGTGCTGGAATTCTGGAGAACAGTCATTTTCGTCAGTGATATGGACCATGACCTGAAAGGAAAAGACATGGCAGAGGAGAGGATTTTAGTTTCTACACTTAGGAAAATGGGCACCTCATTCTGGACACCATCTGATTAGTCACTGGTTTTGCTGCTGTCCCATCTGTGTGGGAGGCAGAGAGAAATAACAACAACCATTTTGCAGAGCCTAGATCTGAATCCAGTTCAGAACTCAGTCCTCTGCCTGCACCATAGGGCCTCCTCCTTGCAAAGCATCTTCATGAGTTTTCTAGGCTATCCCTGTGTGTAACTGGTCCCACTAATGAGGTAACAAAGATTGCAGAGAGCGTGGGTAGGAAGTGAAGCTAATCGAATACCTCAGTCACACTGCTCAGAGTGCTCTCAACCTCCATGGCTTTCAGCAAGAGATGGTAGAGGTGGTGCTCACTCTCATAATCCACGGTGTGTGTCAGGCTGAGCTCCCCACTCTCCTGCCTCACTCTGAAGAGTCCACTGGGGTTGGTCAGCAGACTGTAGGAAAGAGGTTGGCTCTGGAAAGAAACAGCCTCAACCACGGCTACTCTGTAAAGAATAAGAGAATAACCCTTTGCGGTAAAACAATAACAAAAGCTGTCTCCTGAGCACCTAAAAAGAGGGAGATAAGGACGATGAACTGCTCATTCTCTGTGAACAATGAGCTCAGCTCCGTATTCAGACCGGAAGTCTTTGTGCTACAGGGAATCCACCTATCATCTCTTCTCTCACCAAACTGATCTGACACAATAGGGCTGAAATGATGACCCATTTCTGACCCCTCCAAACATGAAAACATCCTCTGTTGTACCTTTCCAAATCATCAAATATTCTGAATTGGAAGGGACATCTAAAGTCCATCTACTCCAAACCTCCTGCAGTAAGCAGGCACATCCTGCACTGGATCAGATTGCTCTGAGCCTCATAAAGTCTGGCCTTGAACATCTCCAGGAATGTGGTCTCCATCACTTCACTGCACAACCTAACAAATACTTGACAGCAGTTACTAGTTTAGCTCCAGTTACAGACATTAACTCAGTTGCTGCACTGGTTCAGAGATGGATGGCAAACCAAAGAAGCACAAGGCCTATCTAGATCCAGCTGTCCCCCTTGTTGAGAAATTAAATAGATGATTGCCCCCTTACTGCAACTTATGCTTTAAAGCTCCATCTCTTACAGAAGTCTCTGTCACATCTTACAGCATGACAATATACTTGAAGCACATCAGCAAAAGCTCCAGGGAAAGAGACATATTTTCCTCCTCCTCCTATCCAGGCTCTTTGAAGCAACAAGTGGCACATCTCCAGCAATTTTTCCTACTTCATCAGCTTATTTTGAGGTTCACTACTTCTTAAAGGCCCCATGGCACTGCTCCACCTGCTACTTGGAGTCTGGAAAGCTGCTCTCAAGCAGCTGAATGGTGACAAAACCAGAGCCAGCTCAGCAGCATGTCCCCACCGTGGCTTGGCTCAGTTACTCTTCCTGCAACAGCAGAGTCCCTTGAAGACTTAGCTCCATCTATTTGCGCTTCACATGAGTGTTGTAACCTCAAGAGTCTGGCAATGACTTGCCTTTCCAAAAAATTAAATACAAGTCAAGAGGGATACAAACAACTCCAAATCTGCTTAATTAAAAGACAGTATTTTTCAAGCACTCATTTGAATCTAAAGTGCTCCAGGAGATGCATAACCAGGAGTTTGGCTGGTTTTATGCACAATGCAATGTAATAAGAGCAGTAAAATAAACATTTTAGCAGAATTCTGGCAAACCAGACTACACCATGTGCCACACTGGAGACTTTCAAACAGTGACAAAGCATAATTTCTTTTTAGATAACATACTGATTTTTTAAAAATGTAATAGGGAACACATATATATAACCCTGAGAAGCAAAACCCAAAAAATTCGCTTTATTGTGCTCTGTGAAGACTCTCAGACTGCTGGGAGGGAGCTCACCCGACAAAGTACAACTTACTTTTCTCCTGCTGGAGTATTTTCAGGGACAAAGACACTGTAGGACATGTTAGTGAACTGCGGGGGTCGAGAGCCTGCCAGGATGGAAATGGAGGCGTAGGGACTTTTGTTGCCATATTCGTCAGTGGCTTCCACAGTAACCACATACTCCTTGTTCCAGGTCAAAGGCAAGCCAGTTGTCATGATAATGCCAGTATCCTTATCTACTCGGAATCGCTCTTCACCACCTATAAATATGGACAAAAAGTTGGTCTGCAAAATGCCCCACAGCAAGAACATTTACAATTCACTATTTTAAGGTAAGCTATCCTCAAATCATCTGCTTGTGTCCTTGCATTCACTTCCTTGATTCTCTCCCATTGTACACCTTATCTTTCACTCACACCATGCTCTGTTGACTGATGCAGTGTAAAAAGGACTAGAATGGGTGAGAAATGGAGCTTTAAGCTAACGGCAAGGCTTCATTTGATTTCATATAGAAGTAAAGCAAAGCAAGTGTCAGTAAGAAAGACTATCATGCACATAACTCTTCCTTAAAGCACCTCTAGCTTCTACTCGCTGTAGAAGCTGCCAAATCATTGAGGATTCCCCCAGAGAAAAAATGAAAACAATCTAACATTGAAATTGCAAAACGGAAAAATATTAAGGAAAATATGTCATACAGCATAATTTTACCATTCTTTTTCAGAATAGCCCTACCTGCAACAAGTGTGTAAGTTATCCCAGTGCTGGTGTTTCCATTGTTGCTGTAATATGCAACAAGCTGGTAGATGAGAGTGTCTTTTCGGGCGTCTGGATCCACACGTGCCAGGTAGGGGTATGGGTACATGCCCCAGGACAGAAGCTCCACTTCTGGGGCAAGGAGTGTCACGTGGCAGAGGTACCAGTCATTATCTGCAAAAGATGCACAGGTTTATAGAAGACAGCCTGTCCTTAAATCTCAATTGGGAACACTGAAGACCTTATTCATATCTGTAAACAAACTGAATTGCCATCACACCCATCCCATCACATGCATAGAATATATAGTACAGATACAGTCTTTGGCAGCTGGATGTGCAGTAAGTTCAGTTTACAAGTAATTAGAAAGACTTTCACTAATATTTTTTATTAGTTAAATATGCATTTCCTAGGTATGTTTGTGTTCCAGAGGTGGCCTTGAGATCTGACTTCAAATTAGAATTGATACATTATTAAATATTCATAACTACTTATAGGGTGGGTGTCAGGATGATGGGGCCGGTCTTTTTTCAGTGGTGCCCAGAGGTAACTGGCAAAAACTTGAACATAGGAAGTTCCATCTAAAGGAACTTCTTTGAGGGTGACAGAGCACCAGAACAGTCTGCCCAGAGAGGTGGTGGAGTCTCTGCTTCTGGAGACATTCTAAACCTGCCTGGATATGCTCCTCTGCCTCCTGCAGGGCGGTTGGACTAGATGATCTCCAGAAGTCCCTTCCAACAACCCCTATCATTCTATGATTCTGTGAATACTTAAGTTCAAATTAAAAGTGATGCAAACAACAAAACCCAATAAACTAAATGCAGGAAACAGAGGAAGGAGAAAAGTATATATGAGAAACGTGCACTGTCTCCCTGATAAAATATGATTACATACTTGAACAAACTACACTGAGGTTGCAGTTCTGTTTAGGGCTACGTTACTACAAGAGAAAAAAGAGCCAGGTGTATGTATGCCTCATAGAGGAAACCCTTGATCTCTGCCTTCAGAAAGGCAACGTTTCACATAAGAGAAAAGAATACAGCATCATGAGGACAAAAACAGCACCTGAAAGCAAGGATTTAGTTGTAAATTTCAAACAAATTTTAACAGTAGACCCCAGGGGTCCAGTAGTAAATAAAAGACTACACAGAGACGAGACATCTGCTGATGTGCAAGACCCAAATTTACAAGCAGCCTTACGCAAATTTACAAGCAGCCTTACATATGTGCTGGATAAATTTATCAGAGGTAAATTACCAGGAAAGGAATTACTTTATTAAAGCATCTTGGGATCTTTTAAGTATTTAAAATAACCTAAGACATGGTTTCTTCAGCTAGAGGAAATTTTTAGATTGTATTGTTTCTGGTTTTCTAATGTACCAACACAGCATACATAGGAACATTTGTTAATCATGCTCCTCTAGGAATTTTTCCTTTGTATTGCTCAGTGTAATACAAGGCACAACCCTCAGCATAAGCCAGTGGTTCACAAAAGCTGAGGTATCATCCATAGCCACGAGGATGAGCTGAGAAATACATGTCTTAATTAATCCAGCTACAGACTGTGTCACTTGGTTATGGCCAAGTAACAGAAAGAAAACCTACAAGCACATGGCATTAAAAAATATTTTTATTCATTCATGGGTCTAATGCAGGCAGTTCTAATTTCTGTGGAAGTGAATATCTGGTTGAACATTTTTCCCATTCAGTGAAACCTAGAGAATGATTTAAAACAAGGTACAATTTTACAGCTTGTTCCCCAATAAGTGTAAATACCAATCAATAACAAAGTCTTAATCCTACTGTAAAAACCATAAAAACCTAACCATGCCAAAATATTATCCCTAAACCAGAGTTTTATGCTTTAAAAAACACAGAGAATAGAATCATAGAACCTTTTGAGTTGGAAGGGACCTTAAAAGATCATCTAGCTCCAACCCTCTTGCCACGGGCAGGGACACTACCCACTAGACCAGGTTGCTCAGTGCCCCATCCAGCCTGGCCTTAAACACCTCCAGGGACTGAGGGGGGCATCCACAACGTCTTCCAGTGTCACATCTGCTCTGACTCGAAAAGGAAAGGTTCAGGTCCTACCAGCCTGTTCATCCCACCGAGCAGGCTTTGAACCACCCAGGAGAGGGAAATCGTGGTTCCCCCATTGGTATTTCCTCCAGGCTGGGGCACGGTGATGCTTCCCGTTCAATGTCAGAGAGAATATTTGTGCTGTTTCAATTAACACTAATTTTCTGGACTTCTATTAAAACTTCACCTTCTCCCTCTCTGAAATGTATATTTAAATAGATGCATAGAATTATAGAATCATTCAGGTTGTAAACAACACTTAAGATCATAAACTCCAACTGTTTACCTGTCACTAACAAGTCTATCATTAAACTGTGTTCCAAAGCACTGCATCTACATGTCTCTGAAATACCTCCGGGGATGGTGACTCCACTACCTCACTTGACAGCCTGTTCCAATGCTTGATAACCCATTTGGTGAGAAAACTTCTCCAAATATCAAGTACAAATCTTGAGGCTATTTCCTCTTGTCTTGTTATTTGCTACTTGAGAGAAGAGACTGACCCCTACCTGCCTACAACCTCCTTTCCAATAGTTGTAGACAGTGGTAAGGTCTCCCCTCAGCCTCCTTTTCTCCAGGCTGAACAATCCCAGCTCCCTCAGCCACTTCTCGTAAGACTTGCGTTCTAGAGCCCTTACTAGCTTTGCTGCCCTTTTCTGGGCATCCTCTAGTGTTCTTGTACTGAGGTGCCCAAATCTGAACATGGTCTTCAAGGTGCAGCCTCACCAGTGCGGAATACAGAGGGACAATCACTTCCTGGTGGTCACACTATTTCTGAAACAGGTCAGGAGGCTATTTGCCTTCTTGGTCGCCTGGGCACACCACTGGCTCATACTCATCCCGGACAGAACCTTGGTAAAATTCTGCCTCATTGGATGGCTGAGGTATGCAGCGACCTCTGGAGGTCACCTGGTCCAATTGCTTAAGCAGGGCCACCTAGAGCAGGTTGCTCAGGATTGTGTTCAGGTGTCTCCTGAAAGGGGACTCCACAACTTCCTAGGGTAACCTAGTTTTCATAGAGCTAAAGTTCTGGGGACTGGATTTCAAGAAAGATGTGGACCAGCTGGCAAGGGTCCAGAGCAGAGCAAACAACACAACCAGAAAATATGGCCTGTCAAGAAAGGATTTTCAGGAGACTGCAGAAGTATGCTAACACTGCTGCAAGATGCTGATGAACCAATGTATGAAGTCAATCAGCTGTTCCTTACCTCACCAAACAAAAAGTAATAAACAAGGGAAATGTTTGTGTTAGATGCTGGGGGGCGGGGCAATTTTTGAATTGTAAGGATACTGGAGCACTTGATAGGTACTAGAGGTAAGATATCATCCATCACTGAGATCTTTAAGACTTGACTAGACAAATATCTGCCAGCAATCACTGTTACAGCAAAGCCTTCCTCTAGGCAGGGGCATGGTACCAGCAAGACTGTTAAATCCTTTCCATCAGACTTTAATCACCCTGCCCTTCAGCTTTTGCATCTCATTGATTTCTTAAGCTTACATGTTCACATGCCACTCATTCCCCAGCAGCCTGAGGGAATTTCTAGCATCAATATAATTCTTTTTCCTTGCTGCTCACTTTAATTTAAGGAGTGAGGGAAGCAGCTAATGCCACTACAGAAACAGACAGTACCACACATGAAAGGAAAAGCACAGGACGGGGCCAAGCCTGGAGGGCTGTGGTGCAGCAGCAGGTAGTAATAAACTTCAGATATCAGATGGAATGTCTTTCTGCAGCTGAGACCTGGCTCATTCCTTCAGCCCTTCAGTATTTATTTCTGCTTTAAGGTTCCAAGGAACAGAACTGCTCTCTGTGCAATTAAAAAAAACCCTTAAACTGAAGCAACCTACAAGTGTACTGACAAAACAGCCCAGGTTATCAGCACACAGACATCAGGGCTCTGCTTCTGACAGGAAGTAGGTGGAAGCTGTGAGGGGGGGATTGGTCTCTTCTCCAAAATAAAAAGTGGTATGACACAAAAGAATGACCTCAAGTTGTGCCAGGGGAGGTTTAGAATGGATATTTGGAAAAATTTTTCCACAGAAAGGGTCATCAAGCAGTGGAACAGGCTGCTCAAGGAAGTGTTAGAGTCACCATCCCTAGAGGTATTTAAAAGCCATGTAGATGTGGTGCTGAGGTACATGGTTTAGTGATGGACTTGGCAGTGTTAGCTTAATGGTTGGACCTGGTATTTTAAGGATCTTTTCCAACCTAAATGATGCTATGAAAGTCAGGTCTAAGTTGCAGCCAGTCACAAATACTAAAAAAAAGCAGTGCACCAGAGACTAACCAGAGGCTGAAAAATTGCACTATTCCTCCCTATAATTCAGAAAAAGCTGTTCAGAAGCAGCACTTTGAGTCTTCACTAGCCAGGAATATGAACATTTCTGTTCTGGTCCTTATACAGAGACACCAGGCATGAGAAACTCAAGGATTTTAAGGTGGTACAGACACACAGCATCAAATACTATGGAAAACTATTGCACTGACGTGAAACAAGTCTGTGAAACAAAAACAGTCCTGATGAAGTAGGATTTTTTTTCCAGCAATGCATTGGTTTTTCAACTGTCATAACTGCAAAGGCATTAACAGATCAAGCCTCTGAAATCAATAGTGTTTTATTTTGTTCCACTAACACAAACACAGCATCCTATTAAATCAAAATGCAACATCACCCAATGATGTTACAGCTCACCCTTTTTGTCAATATGAATTATGCCCTGAAAGGAAGGAACTAATTAGGAAACCTAGCTTTATGTCCTGTGGAACAACACTATGTACAGGATCAGCACCACACATTTGAAGAAGTCTTGGTATGATGAGTCTAGAACAGAATATTAAGGGGCTGCTTTTGCTTGAGATATCAATATAACCCTAAGGTTTCAGCCCTACTCTTTGTTTACACACAGGAAAGTGATGTTAGGAATGGCATGAACCAGCTATGAGGAACCTAAGTAAAAGTGTTAGGATATAGCAAGTGCAAGGATGGGGAAACACACTATGTGGCCATCTAGGCAGCAAAGAGGTGATAACTCTGTCTTTGTCAGTTAAACACACAGTTCAGTAGGATCAGAACAGACTGACCTGTGCCATCCTTGGACAAGAGGGCGAAAGCAGAGAAAGAACTGGGAAGGGACCTTAAACCGAAGCTGGCTATTCTTGCAAGCTTGTATCAATTCCATATTCCTTTGACCATTCATTTTCCTCCATTAACAGAAGGAGGAAAGATGATAGAGGTAATTTTCTTTTCTCAAGATGAGGATTAGAGCTGCGCTGACTGACGCAGGTTTGAAGGGACTAGATTTGGGAAGATGAGAAGTAAAAAATGTGCATAAAAAAAGGTAGTTTATGTTTTGCTCATATGCCCTCTGGCAAAATTAGTAATTTGAATGTAGAAGAGACAGCACAATATGCAGAGACATTTCTGAAGTACTCCACTTGAAAAAGGACATTGAGGTGAGATCCCTTCACAGCCCTGCAGTATGCTGTCAGGCTCCAATGTCACCCCTCAGCATCAGGGCAAGACAACAGGGTCTTTGGCTCCCTATCAAAGGCTCTGAAGCCCTGTCAGACCTGTAAGTAGCATCTTTGCCACAAGCCCAAATCTTCTGTATCTCCCAGAAGTTGCCCATTACCACACACAGCCATGAGGATTAGAAACCTTCCACAGCACTAAGAGAAGGTGGGAGATACAACTAGTTACAGGATCCCAAAAGCTTCCAGATGACAGGTTTCTTCATAAAACAAGCTTTTTACTACAGCTTGCCACATTAACAGCCCACTAATTGCCATTAAAAGAAGTTATTAAATGCCATACAAAACAGAATTATTTGCAGGCCCGTTAATTGATGAGGAAGCCTGTTCAGCAGCCAGATCATGCCAACACAGTAAGAATAGCTCAGAAGATGACACCACAGAGGACAATTAGGGGATTTCATTTTTTTTTTAATTTAAAAAGAAGGAAAGTGCTGCAAGACACAGCTGCTATCTTTGCATTTAAAAGTTGTTACTTTTTGTGTGGTACATTTATGTGGTACAGCACAGCTCAGTAACAGAAGCAAAGCTATACTTCCATCACTAACATAAAATTGTACGCAAGGTCTATTGTCTGCCAACAACAAAGAGGCTAAAGATGTACAGTCTTAAATTCTAGGAGGGTTCATAATAATTTTTATAAGGGTAGCATGAACATGAATAACATTGAACTTCATCACAATGTGTCTGTTGAGCAACCTGCATTTAAAAATCTAAGTGCTGTGTGTCATCATCATTAACGAAACTAAACATCGCCCAAGGCACCCATAACTGGAGAAGCTCCCAATTGCTCTCTCTGCCTTTCTGCTGTCCAACAAAACAAAGCACATTATCTGTCTCATTAGAGTGGCACTTATTAAAGTAGCTTGTGTGGGGCATAAAAGACAACCTTCCACAGAGGCAGAATCTGGTTGCTCTGGTAGTTAGGAACCACCTCACTTTCAGCCCCAGTCCTGCAGAAAACGTACAGGCATTTGCTGCTGTGTTAGTATTGCACTTTACAGAAGTCTTTTTCTTGAGGCTCATTTAAATGGTTTTGAAATAAAAAGTTGTTTGATGGGGATTTACAAAACGAGAGTTGTTCTGTGCACATGCTTTGAGAGCATCAACTTCTTTCCACACCCTTCAGCAGTTACCATCACCAGCATAATTTTTTTTTCGGGGTGTTTTATATGTGCAAAGAGATGCACTTCAAACCCAGCAGCATGTACACCTTTGGTAAAGTGGGCAGCATCAAGAGGTGCATTTGGATTAACCAAAGCAGCAGCCTCCAAATGAGTGATGTGGTGGTTCCTGTGGTGTGTCATAAGAAATAAAAAGATAGAGTTAATAGTCTATCTTCCAGTTATCCTTATTAAATTTCTAAACAGATCCGCTATGCTTCCATGGACACATCCCTTGCCGCTTTGCTACTTCTCTCTCACAAAACACTGGTGAGACACTTGAACAGGTTGCTCACAGAGGTTGCAGATGCCCCCTCTCTGGAAGTGTTTAAGGCCAGGCTGGACAAGGCACTAAGCAACCTGATCTAGTGGGAGGTGTCCCTGCGTATGGCAGGGGAATTGGAACTAGATGATCTTTAAGGTCCCTTCCAACCCAAGCTACTCTATGATTCTAAATAGATGTCCATTCCATAGCTAAAGCATTTGTCTTCACAGGCAAAAGTTCAGCTACCCCCACCTGATGTGAAGCAGGGGCACCTGCAGTTGTAGGCAGTGTCACCAGTGCTACCCTTTAGTCCTTCCATCAGCAGCATAGAAGACGGGAAAGCACACAGTGAGAGGAGCAAAACCCCAAGTCCTTTCCTAAGGACTTTCCTAAGTTTAAATTTTTGAAGGCTTTTCTTAAACCTTTTGCTTAATTTTTTCTTAAATCCTGGACAGTTTCCACAAGCATGCCAACCTCACAGCTCAAGCTAAAACTACATTACTGATGAGTTCTGTCCCAGCCTGGGTCTAATTGCTTTAGTAAAGAAGCACTGATGCTCAGTTGGAAGCCAGCACCACACTCCAGCCAGGACATCTTTGAGAAGCAAAGTTCAATTCCACTTCAGAGTTGTATTTCCATGCAAGAAGGCCACATTTACGTCTGCCTAGGGATGCCTATGTCAACAAACTGTGTGAACACACTGTGAGAGAAATTGGGCCTCCCATGTGTTACACAGGTGTGAAAAGGCAGCCACAGCTCAGCCCATTCCTGCCAGGAAGGGACACACAGGACAATCAACCCCTGCTACCCACTGCATGGTGTGCTTGGAGGGTGAGACAACACTGAGAGCACACAGAGATACTTCTGGCATGGTGCAGCTTTGATCTGGGGCTAAAACAGTCTTTTAAATGCCTTCCTCCTTTTGACGAAAACTCAAAAAAAAATTAACCATAGGCTGTGTAAAAGGATTTAAGATGTTAACATTAAGATGAAAGGAATGAACATTCTGTTTCAAAGGTGTCCTATTGCTTTTCTCTTTAACTTGAGATGACAAATGTTTTCCCGTAATTTAAATAGCTTCTTTTCTACCTTACTCAGAATACTTGGCACAAACTCTTCAGTTTTTAAGATGGTTTCATGGGTATAGAGTTATCAGATTTTTTTACCTCTTTTACCTCTTATTTATTGCCTCTGGGTCATAGCATATATTTACATAATTTTTTAAAAACTAAGATTCTTCCAAAGATACAGACAGAGTAACACAATAACCTTCATCCTGGAGCTTGTTGTTTTGTCTAATGATCCCTGCTCATTTGAATTGTTTCATGGTTTAAGTGAAGCAACCTTTCTCTCTGTCTGCACCTGAATCTGAAGGCAAGCAATGGTATCCACAGATGGTTTTAATCAGTCCAATACCAGGAGGGAAAGAAAACACCAAAAAACCCACCAATAGCATAAAGTACAACCTCCAAACCCGATTGCCAGGTCAAATAACTGTTTCTAGAGTCAGATTTATTTCGTTCTAAAAATGTCAGGGGTGCCAGGAAGCAATGGGCCATTTCTGGCTCCATAAAAAAACCCCCAACAAAACACCAAACCCTAAGTTATAAAGGTATATCTTGACTTGAAATCATAGCCAGCAACATGTACAGATTACTTGCTAGTTTTTACAGAAGTTGTATTATGTGGACAGAATGGTTTTGCTTTCCCAGTAGACATCCTGTTGGAGGTTTTTGAAGGGAGTGCAAGGGACTTAAACCACGTAATCTTTCCATGTGCAGTTTAGACTGTATTTTCAGGAATTTCAAGATCTGACAGATGTCTTTTTCAAAGGTAACTTGCTTCCAGGGAGTCATAAGTGTTCACTACTGATCATATTCTTCCATCAGACATCACACTCAAGGAACAGAACCATCCTGCGCACTCCTTGGTCTAATTCCATCTCCTTGGAATTTGGTTACAGCAGTAAACAGTCATTCTCCCATCTTAAACAGGAGAGATCCATCTCAATTCCAGAACATGAAAATACAGAAAGGTCTGGTAATTGTTTTATTCACTTCAGTTGTAAACTAACTGCTGTTATTTACCTCACTTCAATGCTTGAGGCACCCCTCATTTGAAGGGTGGCTCTTGCTGCAGGCAAGATAGGAATCACCCAGCAGGATCCACTATTCCAAGCCAAGGCAGCGTGCAGTCAATAAGCCCTTTGAGGCAGGTTCTTAAGGTTAAAAAAAGAGAATAAAACAGAACTGAAAGTCTGCTAGAGTCAAAGAAGAGGGGTAAGAAATTGTGTTCCACTTCTGAAACATAATAAACCAAGTCCTAAGCATCAAGCTTCTACACAGCATGCACTACTATGAATGGCCAGCACCAGAAAGGACAGATGCAGGTGGAGGAAGAGGATACAGTTGAGTAACTGGTCATATTACATGACGTGTGGATGAGAAGCTACTTAGGCGTTTGCAGGAGTGCGTGGGAAGGGGAAGCACAGTTTCCTTGTTTTCCTAGGGTCACAGAAGCAAGAAACTGTGCTTTAAATTACTATCTGACCTCCTTTCTTATTCTTTTCGTAAATTGCTAAGAAGCTTTGCTTTCCTTGAAAAAAAAATACAAAACCTCAAGAAATCAGAGAATCAGAACCTGTGAAACACCTACTTCTATTCATGACTTTTCCATAGGAGAAAGCAATTAATAAGGGTCCAACAGTTTTGTTTTTCAGTTAATGAGAGAATTAAAAGTTCAGCACATGATCCATAATATCGATTACTATGTGACTCACTGTTAATTATACTTAGTAAGGGAAGAAATGAGGAACAGACCAAAGTTAATTCTGTTTGGCTGTAGACAGTTCACCATGTTCCTTCAGATAAAAAAAATGGATGTTCAAAGCCTCCTACCACTTCATTATCCTCTTGCAAAATAAGCACCAAGGAAAAGATCCCAAGTTTGTTACTGTACAAAGTTATGAGACAGTTCAAAGCAAAGAATTGTCCAAATGACCTTGCCCTACTTGATCATCAAATTTCTTTCTCCCTGGGGCTCATCTCTTGTCAATACATTATCAGTGCATAGACAGTGGCAAAAATATACAGCACCAGACTGGAGAGGGCAACACAATCATCTCTACAACACTGCTCACAAGGTTATTTGCTATCATGATAATTGAGACAGACAAGCACCACGCCAACTTTGCAACTCCATCTTTAGCTTGAAAGATGGGCTTTCAACTTTGGGTGATTAGATTAAAATTAGTACCTAGGAATACCATGCAGATTTTTTGTTCCATGAAATGTTTCTCACTTGCACAATACAGCCCACTCCTGGAAGAATGCACTTCTCAGGCAGGCAGCTCTGGGATTCTCCAACTGCAGGCCATGCACACTGATCACAGCCTCCAGTGTGCCTCAATGTGCTTGTTTCTCTCCCAGCTCTGTATTTTGCATTTCCTGAGCATCAGGCTATAAAATAATTTCTAGAAAACTGCAAATATTTCCTCTATAGTTTTAAACATCTGAGAAAAAAACAACAGATTCCAACCCTCAAAATTCCCCAAGGAAATTACAACCAGAAATGCTATGAGAGACGAGAGCTACAGTTACAAGCACACTGTGAAACTTAGTCTGAGTAAGATGAATAGTAACACATAGAAAGGACAGCTCTTGTAGCCACAGTGCATCTCAAGCTTAGAACTGTCTAGGGTAGAAGGGACCTTTCAGATCATAGAGCACAACCATAACAAAGTCCAAACCAACTTAACACTCTTTAAGAAGTTCCATGTGTCTAGCTATCCTCTTTGCTGTGTTGTAAGGAGAGCCGTTTACAGCATAAAAAGTTGATGATGTACAGAGGATTTACACAGTCGTATAATAACATCTCCATTTATTTTTATACACTAACACCTAGGATTCCAGATTCAGAACATTCTGGGGGTTTGCCCTTCCTAAGCTCATTTTGCAACGGGTTTTCTCTCTTGCTGTGCACTGCTCTGCCGTCGCTGTTGCTGACTTCCAGCACAATTTCAGTGGGGTTCATCGAGCAGGTCTCCGAGCAGGGCGGGCTGCAGCTACAGGTCTGTCAACGGACACTGCCAGATTAACTTCATCTCTCCCGTCCCAGGTCACGGAGGACCAATGAACAAAAGAGAGCAGTGACCAAAAGAGGCTCTCTGGTAACTTCCCAAACTGCCTGTGATACGCTCTCCCCTCTAACTGCTTGGTTATCACAAGAGCACACCCCTCCAGTCCTACAGAACCAAAAAAACCCCACCATAATCCACAGGTATCCTCTGTTGAGAGGAGTTGAGAGCTCCCACGGCCGCCCGCCGCTCCCCACGGAGGACAGCATTCCCACTGCCGTATCATCTGGGATGACAAGCACGGTCAGGCCAGCTCAGAGTTACCCTTCCTTCGAGGCGACCCTCCATCCCCGCCCGATCATTTCACGACCATCCTACCCGGGACAGCGCCGCGGGGGAACGTGCCACCGTCCATCCCCGCCACCCGTCCTGTCCCTTACCTCGTCCGCCGCCGCGGTGCACCTTGACCAGCACCTCGGCTTGGCCGCCGGCTCGCAGCTCCCGCCGGAGGTAGAGTCGCCCCGACGCTCTGTCGACGGCCACAGGGACGGCGCCGGGAGAAGCCAGCTCGAACCAGCCGCCCGCTGCCCGCTCCCGGCTCGGCGGGACGGTGAAGACGGTGTCGCCCACTCGCACCCCGGGGGGCAGTCGGGCCGTGTAGCGCCGGGATCCCGATCCGGGCGGCCACTCTGGCGGCGGCCGCAGCGATCGCACCCGCCGCCTCCGCGGCCACCCGCCGCCACCTTCAGCAGCCAGCCGGCCACTC
>VZTY01015473.1:441978-469178 GCA_013400935.1 Turnix velox
GCAGGCGGGAGGCTCCGCCGCGCACCGGCCTCGCCTCTCCGCAGAGCAACAGGAGCAGAAAGAGCGGGAGCCCACCGCTGTCCCACCGTCCCCGGCCCATCCTGCCCAGCGGTACGGAGCGGAGCGCCCCACGGAGCGGCACTGACCCGCGCTCTCCCGCGCACACCCACGCCACGTGCAGAGAGTGCCCGCCCCGCGCCACACTCGCCAGTCAGAGAGCGGGGCGGGGACAGGGCTCGCCCGCTCCCCACTGTGGAAAAAGTCCCCCCCCAGATCTAAGAGCAGCCGGTTAAAGGACTCCTATAGAAAAAGCTATTGCATAAAGACCCTTAGTCATAGTCATAGTCACCTAGGTTGGAAGGGACCTTTCAGATCATCTAGTCCGACCATCAGCCCAACTCTGACAAGCCTCATACCTGGACAGGGACTCGAACGCTTGAATCGTGGAAATATGGAATCGTCTTGGTTGGAAGGGACCTGTCAGATAGATCATAGAGTCCAACCGCTAACCTAACTCTGCCGAGTCCATCACCCATTACTTCCCTGAGTAGCCTGTTCCTATGCTTGCTAATCCTATCCATGAGGAATTTTTTCTTAATATCCAATCTCACTAGTGCAACTTGAGGCCATTTCCTCTTGTCCTATTGCTTCTTAGGAGAAGAGACCAAGCTGCACCTCCCTGATACCCTCCTTGTGTCTCTCCTCAGCAACCCCAGCTCCCTCAGCTGCTCCTCGTAATACTTACTATCCAGGCCCCTCAAAGGCTTCATTGCCCTTCTCTGGACCCACTCCAGCACCTCAATGTCTTCCTTGCAGTGGGGGGCCCAAAAGCAAAAGCAGACACAGTACTTGACATGTGGCCTCATCAGTGCAGAGTACGGGGGAATGATCACTTCACTAGTCCCACTGGCCACACTGTTCCTATTACAAGGCAGGATGCTGTTGGCCTTCTTGGTCACTGAAGCACACTGCTGGCTCATACTCAACTCTCTGCCTCTGCAGGATACATCAATAGCACCAATTTTTGCATTTAAAATTTCAGTCTTTGGGTGAAATACTTTTGGGAAAAGAACAGCATCCAGTGCCCTTGAAAGCAGCACCCACACTGAAATGGTCCCTGTGTGCTCAGTGAGCACAGGCAGCAGTCCTGATAAACATGCCCAGAACAATCTGGGTGTAGGAATCCTTGCATGGGTTATAAAGATGTCAATGGAAGAGAAAATCCAAGCCAGGCCAGTCCAGTGCCAGTCAATCCCCACTACCTGCCAAAACAAGAAGGAGACCCAGCAGCATTTTCCATCCCTACTGATACACTGGAGCAGAAATATGTCCCCTCACATGGTGACAGCAGCAACAGCTAAGCAACACTTTTGCCAAACCTCTGCATCCAGCTGATCAAACTGTTTTCATGTTTGTTTCAACTGGAAATACTCCCTCTTGCTGCTTTGAACACAGGTTTGCTAGTTTTCATAGGAGGCTGCTAGCAAGGCAGAGGGTTGTAATTCACTCACATCTAGGTGGGCAGTGAAGCTTTGCTCAAGAAAACCAGAAACAGTTTCAATCAGCTTTTGTCAAATATGACATGCAACAGTCAAAGGTGACAACCAACTGCTAGATCTGCACTGCCACCATCTGAGGAGCTACTGCTTTCTAGGAGAGGTGAACATAGGTCACATCACCCTGTTAAAAGTTTTAAATCAGCCTGATGCTGTGCCAGGCCCCAGGTCAAGTTCTTTGTAGAGTTTTGGGCCCCTCAGTACAAAAAAGCCATTGAGGGACTGAAGTGGGTCAAAAGAAGCAGAATGGAGCTGGTGAGGGGTCTGGAGCAAAAGTCTTGAGAGGGAGCTGTGGGTGTTCAGCCTGGATAAAAGAAGGCTGAGAGGAGACCTTCTCACTCCCTAAAAGGTGAGTGTAGCCAGGCATCTCATCCCAAGGAACAGAGGCGGGACAAGAGGAAATGGCCTCAAGTTGTGCCAGGGGAGGTTTGGGATGGATATAATGAAAAAATTTTACACTAGAAGGGTTATTAAGCATTGGAAGAGGCTGCCCAGGAAAGGGGTTGAGGCACTATCCCTGGACATATCTAAGAGATGGGCAGACACAGACCCTAGAGATATGGTTTAGGGCTGGTTCTCGTCAGAGTTGGATTGATGGTTGGACTCAATGATCAGAAAAGTCCCTTCCAACCAAGGCAATTCTGTGATGTGAGATCTCAGGCTGGGATGACAAAATCTAAACACAAATATTTTTAAGGAATCTTTTACCAGTAAGAAGAAGAAAGTAACCATCAAGATCCATCCATGGCTAGCACACTGCAACAAGCTTTGAGTGTGTCATCCTCAATCTTTGTGCCCCATGTAAAATTAAAATGTGAATAATTCCCTGCCTCACTAGGCATGAGTGTCATTAACTTATGACACTTAATGAGCTAGCCAGACCACCCAAATGAGCATTGCTTAGGGTGTTCAGATCAGTACTGAGTTACAGCACAACATGCCCTCTTCTGAAATGCCATGTGTCCTGCTGGCCTTACTCTTTGCCCAGAAAGGTGGTGGAGGTCCTGTCCCTGGACATGTTCAAGGCCAAGCTTGATGAAGTCCTTTCCAACTCAATACGTTCTATGATTCCACTCTACTCAAAACTCCTAACAAGCAAATCCTCACAAAATCAAGTGCTCAATTGTAACCCACATCACAAGACATGCTGCCCTTTCCATTCTTTCACATTCACACACATGTATTTGAAATACACCATTTTACTTACAGCCCAGCAAGACACAGCTGGATTTATTTCACAGTGCTCCCTTACACATCTGAACCCTTATATTGTTAACACACTTGTTAACTCATCATTTTAGTGGTGTAAATGCCAGCTGATGGCATTTAGGGCACACAGTGCAGAACTGCCGACCCCATCACCGCCAGGGGCTTACCAGCACAACTGTGTTATCTTCAGCATCCTGCAGCAATGACAGAAAAAATCTCTACATACTTGCAGACACATCCCCTGCCATGCAATTTAAAGAGATGCAGGCTGAGATGAGTTTGATTAACAGCTTTGAAGTTATGTGACTGCATTCCAGCCCAGTAAGGCTGAAATGTTTCTCTTACTGGTGTCAGGCAGCTGTGTACACATTAAATACCTGTTTTGAAATGGAAAAAGTGATTTGTAATAGGCTGTTAGGACATCTTTTCATGCTATAACAAAAGGAGAAAACTGCATTTTTTGTTGGAAATATGAAAGTATTAATGAAAAATCTAAATGTCTCGACCCTTCCAATGAAAATAATTTTTCTTCTGGAATTGTGCGGGTGGGAATGAAGGTCTGGTTCAGCTGACAGGGACTGGGCACATCAAAGCACAGGAGTGTATTTGGGTCTCTTTAGGGTCAGTGGGTAATATTCTGTCCTAGAAACTACACTGAAAACCAAGAAAGAATTGTCCATTGTCCACAGTTGACTCTATGTGCTCGTCAGAGATCAACACTTTGAGGAATAGTAAGCAATTCTTAAAAAAACATTACAAATCTATATACAGTATATATTGAAATGCTACAAGAGTGATCTCATTTTCTTCTCAGGACACTGCCGAGAAAGCTCTTTCCATATAGCCACCTTTTCCAAAGGAACTTGACTCCTCCTGGGAAACTGGAGAAAAAAGACAGAGATCAATCAGCACCAATCCGAGTGGAAACCTGAGTTGGGACAGCGGAGATGGCTCTTGGAGAAGAAATAAACAGAAATTAACTAAATAAGCTCCGCAGAGAACTTTAGGACACTGCTGATTTCTATTGTCAAAGGATCATGGTGAAATTTATTTTTAGGGGTCTTCTCTAGTGGATTGAGGACTGTGAATTGCAACCACTAAATCTAAGAGTTATAGTTCAGAGGCCAAACTATCAGCAAGGCCAAGAACAATCCTGTAACCCTTCCTCAGGAGGGACAAGTCCCTGGAATGTCCCAGCAGGTTGGATTATGGCTCAGATCACCATAAAGTGGGCCAAATTAGGAGGAAAAAAAAAAGGAAGTAAAAAAAAAAAAAGGCCACAGCATTTATTTAGGTCTTAATATGTAAACTGACACAAATTACACTGCTAAGGGCATAGTTCAGAAATAAGTTTTCATGATGAAATGAAAACAAAGCTTGATTTTAATGTACCTTTCTAAAAACTGCACAACCAGGTCACTCATTCCCGCTACAGTGACTTTGTATTAGTGCCCATAGTTGAAGTCAGGTCAACCACGGAAACCACATGGATTCTTTCCAGCACTCAACAATTACTCTGGGGAGATGACAGCTGTACAGGGTATTGTTTTATATTAACCTTACAGAACTTGCTGGTATTTACTGCAAGAAGACAGTCAGTCTAACGTGGTTTTTGTTCCTTCTCTAAGCAGTCAGTACAGCACCATCAGGAGTTAAGGGAATTCCAATCCACATCAACAGTAATTTCATCAAACTCCTCTCAAACTTTGATTATAATCAGAATATATATTTTATAAAGATACACATACACATACAAAAGAAATACGGTCATTTTTTATATACTCCTATTAATATATAAGTATAAATTATATGTCATAGAATAGCCCTTATTTTGCAGCTGGTAACTAGTTTTGGATAAAGATATGGAATTATACACAAACAGATTCCATGGTGTCAGGAGGCTCCATCCCCCCTTCAGCTGAGCAATCATAAAGCCTGAGAACTTGAGGAATTTATGGATAATCTTCAATATCCCACCTCCAGGTCATTGCATCTTTTTAAAAGTTTCCCAGCTGATCTAAAAGGAAGCAGCCTGATGCAGTGTTCAAACTCAGAACCATTAAGAATCATAGACATAAATACATATTATTTAGGTAGTGTGTGATCAATGTTTGGAGAAACACTTCACTCAATACTTCTGTAATTTCAGGCTTTAAATTGAATAATCTCAAGGTTTTCAAATCATTGCACAGTAAATTATTACAAAGTAGTCTGCCTTCAAAGATTTAACTCCTACTATTATATCTCATAAAACAACAGAAGGTTCCAATACATGTAATCAAGTAATGTAAATTTGCCATAGATATTACAGTAGTTGTGGGGAAAAAAAATTATCAAGTATTTCTCATCAGTTGTGCAGTGATTTGCTTCCAGGTGTTTACTTCCTGGAAGGAAGTAATAGGAAGACACAGGATAAATATCTAGAACAGCAATTTTGCTTTTTTGATAAGGTCTCTTCTAATGATTGGGAAATTGGTATTTTTAGAATGTGTCTGAATTAGTGAAAATATTTATTTTACGAGAGCTGCAGTGTGTGGGTTTCAAGATCTGTGTTTTTGAGCCTTGCCAGCTATGGGGACATGGAGGAGCTAAACCCAGGCACTTGACCCAGGCTGCCCAACAGGATTATTTCATACCAGGAAGAGCACAGTTCCTGTGCTATAAAACCAAAAGTTTGCTGAGGAATTTCTCCTCTTCTGTGATGGCTGCAATCCTGAGAACTTCTTGTGCTGATGCCAGACCCCTGAGCCCTGCCCTTCCTTCCAAATCCCTAGCTCCGGCAGTGTGACATTTGCTGTCCCCTACAGCTGCCTGCTGAGAGAATGGGCTGAACATAATCCTTGTATAGTTTACACTGATACTGAGATCAGTATTATTTGCTCAGTGTTACTAATGTTAATTATTTAGTCTTATTGCATTAAATCTGTTTGTATTTCAACCCTGTTTTTTCCTGACAAGGCACTGGGCAGCCTGATCTAGTGGGAGGTGTCCCTGCCTATGGCAGGGGGGTTGGAACTCGATGATCTTTAAGGTCCCTTCCAACCCAAACTATTCTATGATTCTATGATTGTGATATAGAATGATTGTCTAAATGACAGTAAATAGTTGTGGGTTTTTCAAACCATAACAAGGTGACATGTTTGCTTGTGGTGGGTTGACACCAGGTGCCCACCAAAGTCACTCTTATCACTCTCCTCCTTGGCTGGACAGGAGAGAGGAAATACAACAAATGGCTAGTGGGCTCAGGTATGCACAGGAAAATCCCTCAGCAACTACCATCACGGGCCAACAAAGCTTGAGGAAATTGGTCTAATTTATTACAAATCACATTAAAAAAAAAAGAGTTCCCTTGCTCCTTTATTCTTTGATTCAACTTCACTCCTATCTTCTATACTTCCTACGTGAAGAAGGGAATGGGGGCTGTGATCAGTTCATTGGATGTCATCTCTACTGCTCCTTCCTCCTCACCCTTACCTTGCTCCAGAATGAGGTCACTTCCATAGGAACCAGCCCTCCATGAACTTCTACAACAGGAGTCTTTCCTATGGGCTGCAGTTGTTCACCAGCTGCTCCAGCACATGTCCTTTCCATAGGCTTCAGTCCTTCAGGAATAGGCTGCTTCAGTGTGGGACCCTCACAGGGTCTCAAGTCTGACCAGAAAACTGCTCCAACCTTTCTCCACAAATCCTGACAGGAGCCTGCTCCAGCATGGACTTCTCATGGGGTCACATCCTCTTTCAGGTATCTGCCTGCTCCAGTGTAGCATCCTTCTTGGGCTGCAGGTGAATATCTGCTCCAACATTATCCTCATAGGCTGCAGGGGGACAGACTGTCTTTACACAGGATCTACCATAGGCCCATGGTAATCTCTGCTCACCTCCTCACCTTCTTCACTGACCTTGGTGTACACAGAGCTGTTTCTCTCATATTCTCACTCCTCTCTCAAGTTACAGTTGCTGTAGGGCTTTTTTTCCCCATCTTTAAATATATTATCCCAGAGGTGCTTCCACTGTCACTGAAGGGCTCTGCCTTGAGTCCCTCTTGGAGCAGTCTGGCATTGGCTCTGTTGGGCACAGAAGCCACCACGCTACCAAAACCTGGCCATGCAAACCAAATACATTGCTTTAGGAGTATCTTTTGGGAGAAAGATCAAGTAAAGTAATTCCATATGAAACATCTCACATTTTGCTACTCATCCTCAACCACCAGTGTGTCTCAATACAACACATGGATCCAGCCTGAGCAAGCAGACAGCCCTTGTGAGCTGTCGGGGAATTTATGCTGCCCAATTAAGGCAGACTTTTGAGCTATGCTGCACAGTCTTTGCTTGACTTAAAACTGCATATGCAAATAATACAAGAGAATATAAAAATAATTTTAATCCATAAGAGAGGAAGGAGATGAATTAATTATGAACTACATGGTTTTTGTGAAAGGATATAAGACTTCTCTGAAGAAATCATTAAATGGTTTGTGTCCCAAACAATTCACACTTTTCTGGACTTGGAAATTTGTCACAAGATAAAAAAATATTTACTACATACATATTATTTTGATAAAAAATTGTCAGAGACAACTAGCAAGATAAAAGGAATTGGATTCCTTAGATTTGTTATTAAATACTCACACAGTTAGAAACGTCCATGTGCCATACACTCTACTGCTCAAGCACCACCAATAATTCTTCTGCATTACTGAAGTAACAGAGTTTGAAACTTTGAAAGGCATTAAACACCCACCTCTTCTTCTCCAAACCAACAGGTAACCTTAAACATTACTTCAAAGGCAGAATTACATACATATAATTGTACTGAAACAGAAAACATTGCCAGATTAATTACACATTTAAACATATAATTGAGGTACCAAACAATTCAGAAGAACTTCAGGCATTGCTGGCCCTGCATTTGGCATAGTACAAGTGCAGCAATATAATGGTGACAATTCCTTTTAGTGGTACGGATGAAGTAAAAAAAATACTAAAATGACACACATTGCATGTTTTAGAATTTATCTTTCTTTCCCCATAAAGTCTTAAAAAAAGAGTACGAAAGGTGTGATTATGCAGACTTATGCTGAGGTATTATCTGACATTAAATATTGCTTGCTTTGGAATAAACCCACCTGCCCACCAGTATGCAGGAGATTTACAGATCCAACCACCATTAGCAATAACACAAACTACTCACTGCATCTCCAACTCAAAGTAGTAAACCAGATGCTTCTAAAAGCAAATGCAACATGCGGGCCCATGCATTCACACAAACAGCCTACACTGCCTCCTCTTAGGTTTTTGGTTAAAGAGTAGGTTATAGATAATTAACAGTAGTCAGTTGGAATTGTTTCAATGACAGTTTGCAATCTCTATGACCTGACCTAGTGCAATATATGCACATGAATTGCATGGGAAAGCTGATGAAGGGTCACACAATTTGGCTATTTGCACATCACGTGATAAAAATAAGGTGTTAAGAACAAGGTCTGGTCTGGGCCCTAAACTCCTTTCAGTATACAGTAATGCCACAAGAATAAATAGTTTGAAGAAACTTCTAATGCCTGTTAAATCTTTTGTTCCTCTTTCTTCCATATTTCTGCATCTTGTCTTTACTCCCACAAAGGAAATTGCATTTAAGATTGTATTGTATTAAACTGTATTTCTATTTACTGTGGAAGAAATAAAAATAGTATTTTTCTAAATAATATTAATAGAAGCTTATGTTCTGAAATGATTTTGCATAACTAGTCTACATATCTCCTAGCAAATCCATCAACTGAGTTCAAGTACATGGTAATTCAGGAAGTAAAAGAGTATTTCTTAAAGATTAAAACAAAACTATATTTTGGTCTAGCTGTGACTTGATTAAACTTTATTCCACAAGTCTAATGGCAAGAGGTGAGTGTCTGAAAATGCTGTACTTAATTTATTATTTCAAGGCAGGTTTGTTTTTGCATTTACTAAGATCAAGATCATGGCAACATGAGGGAGGAAATAAGCAAGTGAAACAGCAACACAAGTTGCTATGCAAACCCTCGTTCTGCCCAGCACACTGCTGTTAGATGCCTGGTACACATCCTGCTGCACCACTACCACTACACTAGCATCCTCACGGCCTGGGCTAATAAGACACAATGTAAACTCCAGAAATTGTAACAGGAAGTTAAAAAAAAAAATCTTCACAAAAAGAAACACAGACAGAGTTTTTTGTTTATTTAATAAAAGCTTGCAAGGCACATGTTTTGACTGAATTGCAACATCTACAGCAAAACAGATCAACAATTGCAAAACTTTCTCCCAGCTCTTTCAGGGAGTTACACCCATGACCTGGTTTAAACCCAAGCCAGGGCTGTCTGTACAAGTTTGATGTGATTAGGTACTATTATTGTCCTTCAGAGGACACTTGTTTCTTTTATGTAAAAGGTGGAGCTTAGAATAGACAGCGATCTTTCTGCTAATCCATAGCTGGCCAAGAAATTCAAGCTTATAATTTCTAGGGTGACACAGCACTGGAACAGGCTGCCCAGAGAGACTGTGGGGTCTCCTTCTCTGGAGACATTCAAAACCCATCTGGATGCCTTCCTGTTTGACCTGGTCTAGATATTCCTGCTCCAGCAGGGGGATTGGACTAGATGACCTCTTGAGGTCCCTTCCAATCCTTTACATTCTGCAATTCTGTGATAATTTTATTTGTAAGATATGATACTTCCAATCACTCATTTTAAAAATGATGCCTTTTTCTGGTGTGTTTCTCCCACACAAAAGGCTCCCTCTGTTACTTAAGGCTGCTGTGCCAATGGTGTTGCAATACAACTTTCCTGAATATAAAAAGCAAGGTAAAAATTGTAAATGATTCTCCTAAAGCAGAATCAATTGAAGTATCAAGAATACATCTTAAAAACTATGACAAAACTAATAATAACTACGTCACAGTTGAAATACAGCTCAGTATGTTTGTTTAAACATGTAGAAAGGCTAACGTGCTATGAGATAGTTTTCTTTAGATGTAAGATGGCCTCCTTTGTATTTTTTTAACACATGTTTTTTCTTTAAACATGTGCTCTACACGTAAGTATTCAAAAAACACTCTGTGTGGTAACACATACACACAGCACAACATTCAGGCAAGGATGGTTAAAAACTGCACCTTGGCGTGGCACTCTAAGGCATGAAGCCGTGAGCTCTGCGACTTCATCCACCCAAACGCAGTTCTAACCATGCTTTATTGGAATGCTTTATTGCTGTTATGAGATGGTGTTATGAATGATTAACTTCCAGCAAATAAATGACTGACATACAGACGTAGAATTCCTCACGAGTACTTAAAACAAACTTAAAAGTGCACGAGGAACTCCAAACTTACTTCCAAATATTACATCTGCGTCCACACTAGCACATATAGACAAAGTTCCTGCAGGCTTGCCAGAGTTCAAGTTAACATGGTACTGTGGTTACATGGTAATGGGAAAGTTGGAACAGTCCAATGCAGTTAAATGCCTGCACTTGTGCACAAGTAAATAAATGCAGACTGTGTTTGGCCAAAGACACACAATGACTGTATCCCCAGAAAGGATATTTAACTCCTAACTCACAGGTTTCACTGATAAATGTTGCCCTCAGTGACCCCATCCAAAACATTCAATAGCTTTATCTGAACGCTGGTTTCAAATAAAATGCATAATTTAACAACTTGTCAAGTCTCATTGGCCTAAAAATATAACTGAAAGGGAAAAACAGATTACAGATGCATTGACTTTTACAATAAAGCTTTCTTTTTTTTTCTTTTAAATCACTTGAATAGTAATAATAGGTTTTTTTTAAAATCTCAGCACTACCTGTTAGTGTCAAGTAAGCAAATGTATCTGTACAGAGCAGACAGGAATCACAAATTTACACTAACATGCTGCAGTTCCTAATAGTCTCAGAGTTAAAATCTCTCTTTTTTTACCAAAAAGCGCAGTAAAGATTGTTTTGCAGCTTTCACGTGCAGAACAGTCTGCACACTTTTCAGTTGAAGGTTCTTTCTGTTGTGCCAGATCTTTCATTATAGACATCCGGACTCCAAAGAATCATTCCCACATGCTTGGTGGACTGCTATCAGGTCAGATATTACAAGAATCCATAAATACAGGTAGCTTCTAATGGAGGAATAACCTGTTCCAAAAATTAAATCCTGATTTTCTGTCCAGCTACACCTATGTCAGCAAAGTTACCATGACCTTCTACTAGATTTTTCTATCCACAACACCAGGGTTATGCCCAGAGTTAGAATTAAAGCATCATTAACTCTCCTGAAAATATATCAGCCAGTAACAAAGAAGATGAACACGTAATTCATCAAGAAAAACAGTTGCAGAGGCAAAGGGGGTCATAAAAGGAAGACGTATTTTAGAGGGAAGCAAGGCTGCAGAGTGCTTTTCCATATTTTTGAAATCCTCAGTGTAGTTGCATAATTGATATAAAAACAACTTTACCATTAATTATTAATGGTGGTGACTTTAGTGTTTTAAATTACAGTTACGGCACTACCTTAATCCAACTATCACATAACAAGGTGAGTGAAAGGAATATCACTCATCACTTCACACACACATACACACACATACTCACACACAACAGGACACAAACAGATGGGTTAAACGAAAGTATCTCACTAGGAAACCTAGTTGTCTGGCTACACTTGCCTAAAAACAAGCATGGCATACTGGTGTATACTGGCCCATTGTGATGGCTGGTAAGACACACATACATAAAATTTAAGCATGGAGAAACTCTAAAGACAAGTTCATTCCAAATAGGAGATCTGTCAGTTCCTACTGCCCAGGTGTAAATTAAGTACAATCATTTCTACTAATGTGTCTCTAACAATGTAGAGATCAGTGCCTTTATCTATGGAAATGCTGTTTAAATAAAATCTTCCTTATTTATACAAACACTATAAAACTATACATAAGATGTATGAATATGTGTTTGATAAACATAGAAATGTTTATAGTGGAAGACAGGAAGAATTAAAACAACAAAAAATCCACTTACTTGAGAAGACTTGGGACAGTGCTTTCTTGCTAAAAATAAATGCTATATGACTTAAATGAGCTCTTTAAATAACTTCTCTGCATTTACCCACATCAGCTCTGTAGTGCTAAAGCAAGAAATCTCATTTACATGAATTACAGGAACTCATTACATGATGATTTATAATGGGAAGAAAAATGCAAAACCGTGGAAGACTGTCACACTTTGTAGATACTGCAAAATTCACATATTTTCCTGTTTCCTTCAAGGACGATGTATGTGTCTGTTGCTCTGTAGGTCAAAGAATTCCAGTTTGGCAAAATAAAGCTGTCAATACACTGCATGTGCACATGCATATCTGCAAAAATAACTTCCTTGATCGAAAGGAACTTGTCAAACTGAATTTCACTTGCAACCAATCCTCAGAAAGAAGCTTGCCTGTGCTTTTCATGACTGGAAGGATATCACAGTGTTGATTTTATACACAAAGTAGGATCTGTTCCAGTATACTCGAGTAAAATAATTCACATATGGAGAATAGTTCATTTTGATCTCATGACAAAATCGTCCGTATTTTGAGTAGGCATAACTGTCGCCTTCCTCACAAACCACCTGCCAGAAAAGAAGAAGATCTAATGAAAATATTGAAGATAAGTAGTTACAGAACAAAATTCTGTACATTTACTTTACTTTTGTATCCTGTAATTCAATTTACAATACATGTTTAATTTCCATACTGCATGACTGCTTAAGCTGAAAATATTTTCCTCTTTAAGTTGTATAACCATCTAAAACTGCCTTGGTGAATTAAAAGCTTTGTCAGGACAGCAGACATTAAAACCAGTGTATGTTGTTCATACAATGAACAGCAATGTCAGTGGAAATTATCCACATGCCCCATTTACCAGTACTTCACACCTCACCTGCACATAGCACATACCTGCGTAGGGAAGAAAATTATCAATTACCTTTCCCAAGCCAGGTAAGTTTGATATACCTAATAAAGACTGAAGACACACACGTATCACCCTATAAATCCCAACCAATTGACTTGTAAGGAAACTTGTTTGTGTGTCTTAGTTCTGCTCTCCCTGGAGACATTGAAGGGCTCTGAACAATCTAATCTCGATGTCTCTGCTCACTGCAGGGGGGTTGTACTTGTTGGTCTTTGATGGTTTCTTTCAACTCAACACATTCTATGATTCTATCTGACACCCTTGAAGAAATCTCTTCACTACTCCTTCTGACGATACAAGTTTACATGGCTTTAAAAAGGCAGTAAGACAGATTCATAGAGAAAAATCTATTGGTGGCTATCAAAGACAAAGATGATTGAGCTACAGTTGTTCAGTAACAGACTCCTGGGGAACACATGTCTTGCTCTATCAATAATGATGTGCTCCAGGCAGTGGAAGAAACATATGTAGTATAAATTAGGTCTATTGCACATAGTCCAAGCTAGAAAGTAATCCTCTTCTCCAACACAGCAATTAGGAAAAAACATTTGTGGACTTGCCCACTGTCTCGCTTACTCTGGGAATAAGTGCTGCAGCCTCCAACTACATATGCAGTAGCTTCCATTGGTTTGTAAAGTCTTGATAATTTTTCATTAAAACCAAGACAATTTTTAACAAGCAAACTGAGAATTTTGTTTCAAAGCCTCCTAAGCAAACACACTGTAACAGCTTTCAGGAACAAACTATATCAACATCCTAAAAGAAATATATTCCTGTTGGTCATCCCAATATTTTTTCTACAACAAGCATTTTTAGCATACATCTCAGTATTAACTCAGCCACATTTCTAGATGGAAAGCATAAACAATGTTCATTATTAGATGACCACTTTTCTGTAAATATTGAATGCTCAGTTAAATGTCTACATTTAAATGTATATACCAGTTGTTTTGTTAGTTTGATTTAGATTACAGTCATACATATGAACAGATTTTAACTGAAATTAATCATCATGAACTTCCTTTTTCACTTCTTAATCTTACCACTATAAATAGGATAACCCTTGTCCCTTTGGCTATCCTAATTACTTGAAAATATAAATTACTGGATTTGGGTGTGACATTTATCTAAGACAGCTTCTTTGCACTGGATATTGTCTTTCAGTGTTTTCCCTCTTTGATTAAAATTATCACCTAAAGCAACAGCTGCTCTGAAAAGTACTGGGAAATGTTCCTTACGATGAATTGCTCAATAACTAAGGGTTAGAAACTAAAGGAGGAAGAAACTCACTCTGATATTTTAGTCAAAAAAACCTTTAGAACTCAACAGTAAAATCTGCTGCAGAATTTAGGAGGGTATGAGTATTATGTACAAGATAGAAGCAATGGAGATGAGAGATGCAAGGATGTGAGGGAACAGAATCTTGAAATTGTGGTTAATTGTTCCAACTAATATCCCAGGTGTGAAGAGGGAACAGGAACTTCTGCAAAACCAGATCTGAGATGAAACAGAGGTAACCCATGCTGATCATCGATGGAGGCTCAGAACACACACATGGTGTTATTGTATAGTATACTGGTTTCAACATGGAATATACATGGCAAACGTGATTTTAGCAGCAAGTCAAACAAAGAAAAGGCATGCATTTTAGCAACAGTAAGGAAGGTAGAAGAAAAACAGAGACATTATCATTCACAGTTAAACTAGTCAGGAAACTTGCAAGGGAAACTGACAACATTTGTAGATTCCTGGGGAAATTAAAGAGTAATTCCCTAAAAAGATGTCACCCCTACAATTGATCCCCCAATGAAAACAACTACAGAAATTAAATGCTTGCTTCACAAGTTCTTTTGAAATGCATATCATCAAAAGTATAACTTATATTAAATGTAGGTGAACAGCTTGTAATTTTCCCCAAGAAAGGAAAAAGACTATACACAAGAAACATTTGTATCCTCTTCATGAAAAAAAGAAAAAACAAACCAACAAAAGCCCCACCAAACAACAAAAAACTTCCAGATGAACAAGTGCTAATGAGATCATTTTATAAATCCATCACATTCCCTAACTCAGCAGCAAGAACAGTTCCAGCAGCATTCAGAACAGACACAGCCTGACTGAAGCAGCATTCACGGGTAACTCTGGAGTTTATACAATCAACCTTTCTACCAGCTGTAGCATAAACTATCTGCTGGGGTGCTAACCTCCTAATTGGAAGGCTGAAGCTAAGAGACTCATAACCTCAGCAGTACCAAACAGGCTGCACTGGATTGAATGGCAGACTGGTCTTCATCCCAGGCAGAGAGCTGTGAGAACTGAGTTTATCCATATAAAAATTTCATCTTTAAAGTTAGTAAAGAATACATTTTTGATGGCTTCTCTACTTTTGTAATAACATCTTCAGATGTATTGGGAGGGATTAGAGCAGTTAAAGAGCAGAAAGACTAGTCTGATGTGAGAAAGACAAACCAAAACTTAATTGATAACTTTTAAAATTTGTGAGCTTTTGCCTACATGACAGTTATAATCAGAAAAATAAGATCAGCATTATGATTTAATTTAAAACTAATTATTCGTGCATTCAAACATTCATATTTTTTCTTACTGTTACTTACATGACCATTAGCAATATCCAATAGATCTTTGACTCTACATCCTCTTACAGGTCCCACTTCATTGCAAATTGAATCTTCAATAATCAAAAAATTGGCTTTGTAAGATGTCAGTATCTTATAAATATCCTCTGCTGACCTCTTTGAATAGATCTGATAAATCTATAAATTAAGAAAATATGTTCATGCAATGTGTAAATCAGTGATAAATTAAACATTTGGGGTTCATGATACTTGGAATGCTGCTCACATGTAGTAGAGTGGCAGCAAACAATTTGCATTGCCAGGTGGCCTCAGGGACACAGAAGAGCAATGTAAATGTGCACATCATGAGAAATGTTACAAGGTCATCTTCTTTGGAGTGTTAACATTACAGTACACCCACACATCTCCATCAGGCACTTCAGGCTATAAATTACTTATAATACACACATATTTATGGAATTGGACACTCACATTTTCATTTCTTTTTAGAAGATCATCATCATTATATAAAGGCAAGCTCGACACCATCCATCCGGTACAAAGCTTAATCACACCCATTAGCTGTGGGCTGCCTGCAAACACAGCAGCCACAGGAGCTTGTCGTCTGCAAAAGCAACATCAACATGTGTCTGAGTACAGGATGCATTTCTCAAATTATTGTTTTTAATTTAAAACACCATGAGTCTAGCAAGGTGCTACAGTGTGAATGCTCTCCTGCTGGGGCAAAGGCTGATGCCCATTCTCCTCACAATCCATGGAGCACCATCCAGAGAGGTCCTGGAATGTACCAAACCATTGCTTTTCTGAATGGTTGCTGATTTGTGATTATTTTGATCCCTAGGAACAGGTATTTAATCATCTATGAGTAAATAGTCTCACTGCAGAAAAACATCTACAGTAATTAAATTTCTGTGTTTGTTTTCATCTTTTGACTATTTGTATTCCTGCATTATTGAAAGAAAACAGTTACTGTCATACTTTATTACAGACTTTGGGCAACTTTTCCTGCAGAGAAAATTCAGAGTAAGTTAATTTTATCAAAGAGAATCTTCTAGGAAAATATACTATAATAATGACATTTAATTAAAATTCCAATATGGACATCTAAGAATATCCTTAAGAAAAAAAAATTAATTCCTTATTTCCATTAAAAATATGAACAGCTGCTACAAATAAGGGTAGTCAAATTGCTCTTTGCTTAGTGAATCTCATTGCAATTCACCATGATTAATTATGTACTTGAAGTGTAATATATGCAGACTAATGCAAAAGCCATTAGGTACTTGGCATTATTCCATTTGCTGCCTTGAAGAGCTACAGCAGTGACAAACAACATACACTGCTATTAACAGAAAGCAGAAATTGGCTGGAACACCATAATTACCAGCCTTGCCTTTTTTGAAGATGAACAGTTTGAGAGTGCAGACTACCTAAGTGAAGAAAATAATCTTAAAAATAAGGACAGTAAGTTATCCGAACACATGGGATCTTACTTTCAGAAAAGTGAAGCTCATAATAATGTTATTCAAAATTAGTTCAAATAAGGCCAGAATACTGTTATGAAAGCTTTGGTGAGAAGAAAAACTTATCTGTGAAACTTGCTTTAGAATTAGATATGCATATAGCTGAGTTTGAACTAGATAATATAGGTCATGATTTGTTGTGCCTGCCTAGTCAGCCGGATAAGAACCTTTCCAGTCTTCCAGTCAAAGGGAAAGTTCAGATCATACATTAACTGCATGCTTTTTGACTGAAGTCTCCAAGTCCTCACCTTCAGGTCCTTCACATTAGTGGCTCATACATACAAACATTGCTGTGTTTTTGTCCCACGTGGAATTACAACTAATAAGAATCCTCTAATCTACTGAGAAGTTAGTGTGTGAAGCAGTGACTACTAAGATGTCCACCTTTATTTGGTAATTAGGTCTAGCAGTGATAATAGATGTGATTTGCTTGCACGTTTTAGGATCTTTGACTCTTGTAATCAATGATAAATTCCCAGTAATTTTCATGGGAATAATACCTATACAAAACTTTAAATACACACACTTCTCCAATGTCCCCCTACATCATATAATGATTTAGCAAGGGAAAACTTGAGTTTCATACAGGTAGCTCCATAAAACACTGACATAAAAATACCCTGACCTAAAGAAGAAAAGTAGAAATTTCAGACTTCCTACTTACTTTATCCATGTCATGAGTTCTACCGTATCAGGATCATAGAATTCTTGTAGTTCTGAAAGCTCTGTCATTATCCTGGGGAAAAACTGATGGAAATGCATTTTTGGTTACTTATGGTTAAAAAATATTTTATAGAGCATCTCATTAAGAAACATAACAGAAATGGTTTCATCTGAGTTTTCCCTCCTTACTGCTATTTATGTTCGAATATTTTACAAAACAGTGTCTATACTTACCTGACAGCAGATCTCCAAAATAAATACATTAAACATGTGTTCTCAGGTCTATCTATTTTATTAGCACAATTATAATTTAAAAAAGAAGACAAAACCACCAAAATTATGTGTCAGCAACATTAATCAACTTCAATTAGGCTTAAATGCATCAAAACCATGGCTCAGGTTTTCATATGCAAATTCATGTAAATAAGGACACTGATCCAAGAAGCTGACAAATCCCTAATGGTAAAGCTGCTTGAGCCAGGGAGGTGGACTCTTGTGACTTGATGGAAAGGTGCTGTGCAAGTGAGAAAGAGAGGAGAAACTTCCTGAAAGAGCATTGTGTGGGTAGTGTGCCCTGGACTTTTCTCAAACTTTTACTTCAATGACTGTAGTGAAGGAAACTACACTAGCATACATAGTAGGATATCTTAGTATACAGTCCTGAAAAACATTCCAGGAAAAGGAGGGATTCTGGAAGTCAGACAGAATGTGAATTCCTTGAGGTCAGCCCAGATTGCAAGCCTGCACCACAGCTTCCTCATGCTGTCAGGTTTATGGGGTAAATGAACAAAAGTTCCCTTACTAAAATGGGCAATTTCAGAATTGTGTAATGATTTATGTTGGAAAAATCCCATAGGATGTATCCTAATTACTAACTCCTAGCACTGCCAAGTAAACCACATACTTGAGCAGCCTATTGCAATGTTTGACAATTCTTCTTTGTAAAGAAATTTTTCTTAATATCCAGTCTGAAACTCCCTCAGCACAACTTGTGGCCATTTTGTCTTGTCCTATTGCCTGTTACCTGGTAAAGGACATCAAGCCCCACCTTACTATAACCACCTTTAAGGTAGTAGTTATGAGTTATAGGTCTCCCATCAGCCTCCTTTTCTCCAGGCTAAGCAGCCCCAGTTCTCTCAGATGTTCCTCCTCAGAATATTCTCCAGACCCCTCAGAACTTCATTGAACTTCTCCTGACCCCCTCCAGCACCTCAATGTCTTCCTTGTAATGAGAGGACCAAAACTGATTACAGTACTTGAGATGTAACCCCACCAGTGCTGAGTACAGGAGGACAATTACTGTGCTAGTCCTGCTGGTCACACCGTTTCTTTCTGATACAGGCCAGGATGCTATTTGACTTGGCCACCAGGGCACAATGCTGCCTCATGTTCAGCCATTTTTTAAGTCCTAGTGCCATTTTAAGCATTTCTCTAAAGAAGGCATTAGTAGAAGCTGGTCAGCCTGGAGGCTGAAGTGTATTCATGCCAGCTCTTATTGAAAAGGATGAAATTTACAGGTTATGCCAGACTAAAGCGACAACTCTAAGACAATTGGAAATGCGAGTATGCTTTTAACTGAGGAGTTTCCATCCACCCCCATTACCTGCACAATTCAGCTGCCAAGTGAGAGCAGCCTACAACCAGACATGTTAGGATAGCACAGGAACAGCTGAGATATGCTCACATAGGGGCTAAAAGTTATAGCAGCTTCTTTACACATGTCCAAACTGTCCCTGGAATAGAAGATGACAGAAAGAGGGACCACTACAGCCACCCCAAGGAGTACCAGTACCAATCAGAGCCCATGGGAAAATCTAGTTAGGTGAGGGTTTATGCCAGACTAAGTCAGAAGTCAGCCAAGTAAAAAGATGCTGAGCTGTATACTCAGCTGTTTATAGCCATGGTAACACATTCAGAGCCCCAGGGCATTTTACTGTCCCATTACAATTAAAGTTTCCAACTCAGGGATGAGTTATGACCCTGGAGAGCAAACTGCTCACAGTTGCTTAAAAGCAAAAGCTAGATCTGTAACAGATGAAGCCCTCTAGAGTCCAAATCCCCACACTACTTTAATTTAAAAATAATTCCTTGGTCAACTAACCTAGTTTCTTCTATTTTAATACACTTCATAACTCTTTTGAGTAACTGTAGTTTTTTTCGGAATATCTATTCTTTTTGGCAGAAATGTGTAAAGTGTCAGATTACATCACAACTAAAATTTCTGTGATAAGAAAGATGTTACAAAATCTGTTAAAATACTGTTGGTCAAGACTGGCTTATTTAAAAAAATTCTTTGAATTCTTATGAATTTTTTTTGCACTAATGTAAGTTTAAAAACTAATTTCCAAATACTCTTTCCCAAGTCTGTCTGTGACTTCCAATAAGCATCTATGCGTTTGTTTTAAACATGGGAACACCTATAGCTTTCCTTCCTTCTGCTGTAGGATATAGATACCTCTACTTACTGCTCTGCACAAAGGATTTAACTCCATTATAATTTAATGTAAACTTTTCAAATGGATTATTTATTTATGGCCTCCCATAATTTTACTTCCATCTACCCTCACTTCGTCTCACTAAAACAAAGATTGGAGCAACAAGTTTTCAACATCCCAAGTTTTTATTTGGGAGTATTACCTTTGGTGAATCATGTCTGTATATCCAAAGTGTAGTAGTATTTGAATATATTGAAGTCTTTGTTTAAACATTTCTTAATTACAACACGTGATTTTTAACAAATTAAGTTGTCAGATCCCTCACATCAAAAAACAAACAGTGCTGCTTGAAAAAAACACCCAAAACATATTTTCAGTGGATGACAGCTTTTATTTCATCACATGTATTTAAATTCACCATGCATATTTCTTTGTATCTGCCAGTCATATTGACTGATACTGTACCTACATAAAAAACAAAAAACAAAAGGTCCTTTTCACAAAAGGTACTTTCTTACCTCCTTCCACAAGCTGAATCCAATTATTGTGGGAACTGCCATACTCAGAATAAGAGCCTAAAAAGTGCACATTAGAAGAAGTAGATTATGGATCATTCTCCAGGCTTGGACTTCCTGTTGATTCTGTTTGTATAGTAAGCTACACGTATGCCTGACGCCTTAGAGTAACAGTAGATGAAATTCTAGTTTTATGCTAGGCAAAAACTGTCCAAACCCAATTTAGCAAAGAAGAGCTTATTTGACCTATGACAACATTTTCATCAGTATTAGAGATGGCTAATTAAAGCCCAAAAATAATAATGATGCAATGTGCACATGATGTAGAGAACAGGAGGAAAATAAATATCTCACAGCAACATAATCTGACGAACAGAAAGAAGTATGAAACAAACATCTCAAACCTCTGATCTTGTTGATGCTTTTGTTCACACTAACGCTAACTGACATCCAAAACACACCAATCCATTTTTCACCATATCACTATTCTAGCTGATGCAGGTTTTGATTTACAAAAAGGAGAAAATAGCTTGTTCAGTACAGGAAACATTTGGTAAGGAATGCATACAAGGCATTTTCTTAATAATATGCTATTAACTAATCTACTGCCTCAACAGTAAGAAAGGAGCTCTATACAGCAGAAAGCACAAGGTATATAATGGAATATATTTATCACCTACATGAACACAGTGGCACTCCTTGATTTGAACACTGTCAATGTTTCTGATGTAATAGCATTTTCACAAGTGACAAAGTGAATCTCTGTTTATATAGAAAATATTTCTTCCTACTAGGCTCTTGAAATCGAGGTATCTTCATGTTATTAATAAAACAAATGCATAAAGTTGCTCAAAACTGCACAATGACAAGAGTTTGATGTCTCAAAGATTTGTTAAAAGAAATTAAAGAGATGAGTAAAAGAGAGATGAAAACAGCCCTGCTTCTGAAAAGGAAAGGCTGTGTGAGATCACAACTTTATCACCAGGTGCCAGAGAGCATGATATTAAGAATCAAAGACTGAAAAAGCAGACTATTTGAGATCCAGAACCTACAGAACTACGTATTAATAGGCTCTTCTATGGCTGTTAGGCAACTTCTGTTTAAAATGTTATATGCTTGCTAGCTGCAGTTCCCAACTCACCAGCAATATCGGGTGCACAGCTTTCAGTCGAAGCCACTTGAAAAGTGTCATCCAAAGTTCGGGAGAGCACACACCAAATGCAGCAAGCATGCAAACATAAGGCGTCCATAGATACTTTGTTCTGAAAAACACAGCAATAACTTAGCTGGGACTCCACACATGCCTCTGTACAAAAGCTATTTACAAAAACATTCAGATTTTTTTCATAACTCAGAGTCTTGGGTGTTCAAGTAATTTGAGATTAAATTTGATGGCACTGGAGGGTGAACCAAGGAAATCTCTAGCAGAAGAGCAGGCATCTGATTATCTGCTGCAAGATGTAGAAGCAAGATCCAAGGTCAAAGATGACAAAATCCTTCCCAGAGTTCAGGGGAGGATGACAGAAAAACAAAGAGGCTAGTAAAGTCATTTGGCTGTTTCAGTTTTCCAGCCAAGCAAGGATAAAAAGCAGCTATTCAGCAAGGAGTTCCTGAAGAAAGGAAAGGAAAATATTTAATAAAAAATTACAATTAGCTGGTATTGCTTGCCTCTTAAGGATAGGCTAATCAAATTAAGGCAACTACATGGTAACACAAAACTCCACTCATTTAAGAATGTGAAAATTCTGCATTTAGGATGATAAGCATAACAGAAACACAAGCCTGTCACTTTCAAGCTGATTTAGCTGAGAGCCAAGGTTAGAACAACACCTTCCAGACATGGTTAGCTTCTGCAGCTTTAAGCACTAACACAATACTTTTGAAAATCGTTTTGCTACTGCTTTAACATGTCAAGTAAAGGTATACTTCACACTAGCCTAAACACAAGAAGATAGGTAAGAAGTCTTGCATGTCCTAATATTCTAGAACATACACTGTTCATTAGAACCCTACACAAGATCTTGCTAGAATACAATATTAAAAGAATTACAGTATACTCAGATTACACTTAAATATAATTTAAAATTGCTTCAATTGATGTCTCTGATTTTGGCTGCATGAAAGCTTGGAAAAAAACATTGAAGAGACAAAGCACAAATCATCATGTACCTATATCCATCCACAGTCAAAATTATTTTTGCCCTTTCCTCTACCAAGTCAGTAGTACTATAGGCCAAATACATATCCGAAAAGGGGTGAATGGTATATTGTGTCCAGTCAGGAACTGTGTTGCTTTCAAACGAAATACATCAAAATCAGACTTACCCTTCCAAACACATCGCTAGACAACCAAGTAAAACTGTGTGAATTACATGATAAACTATTTCTGGCCTCTCTCCAATTCGACCATCCTCAAGTTTAACTGTCTCTTTCAGTGGTTCACCACTGCAGTTGGAGAAAATGAGACATCACTTAATTCAGACATTATCTCAGGAAAAGGTGCTCATAAAAATACTTTTATGATCCTTAAGTCAGCAGTATAATGAGATCACTCTGTCATACCATGCAGTATTGTTGCACTGCTTATTTGGTTCATGAACTTCATCAATGATCTATTAGTACCCACTGCCCCTTGTTTCAGACTGTAACCTCTCTGGAGCGATGACTGTGAATTAATACAATGGTATCACTACCCATGATAATAAATCCTATTTTAGGGTAATTCAGCTACAAGAAACAGTCTAATTTAAGAGCACACACGTTCCACAGATGTTTAGATGAAGCATGCTGCACATGCATTCTAAGTAAGTTTCTTCATTTCATTTACTTGGGAAGAATTATGGAATCTGTAGGATGATAACTGTATATGGAATGTGTGCACCCTTTTATGACAAAGTAAGATAACAAAACCAGTTCTTAGTCACATTATTATAAATTCTAGTAATGTACTATAAATAAAAATCGTAACAAAAATCTTACAAGGATCTTTCTCCAAATGAGATAGCAAGGCACACAACAGACAGGAGACAATTCTACTCTAATATGATTTCAGATTACAATTTTACTTTCGTACAACAAATTGAAAAAATATTTGAGATTATTAACTGCTTCAAAAATAAAAGAAAAAAATTGAGCAAAAGGTTTATCTTAAATTTTATTTAAAAAGCTGTTGGACATAGTGGAGTCACTGAAATAGCCATTTCAACTAGCAAGAAATTGCAAGTTGGTTTTATTGCTTCGAATACACTTTCACACCCCCAACCTAACAAACATTTATAGTAGTATTATCTTTACTAGATAATCTTGTTCCTTGAAAAAGAGCTATTGACTTTTGCTGCAGACAAACAAGAAAACTGCCCTAACACCAGAGCAGTTACACCATTCATCTTCTAATTTCCTGGCCATTGAGTTTTCAAGACAAGGTACCCTACAATCTACAGTGCTTCTATTCTTAGTCTCTACTAACCATTCTCTCAAGGGAACTGTGAATCACCACAAAACTAAAAATAATTGAGTCTATTTCACTTCAGCTCTGTTCTGAGCAGCAAAGGCTGATGTACTTTATCACAGTAAACAAGAGTTTTAAAAAACTCCAAAACAATGTGAAGCATCGAGAAATCTGAAATTCTCTCAACTCCACCCATCTCATCCTTCACAGTATGTAAACTTGAAAAAAAAACAAAAGCAAAAAATCACCAAAGCCACAGATTCTCTATCAACAATCAGATAACTTTGCTATTGGAAGGGGAAAACAAAATAGCTTTTTCCCTGGCAATGGGGAGAGACATAAATGTATTACAAAACAATAGCCAGAGCTTTGCAGGACTTGCATCTAAGGGGAAACAAACAGATCACAGCTCCCTGACTTCCTTTAGGAGCCTCTGGTGACCCTTTGCTTTGCTGCTCACACCATGCATGCTCTGTGGGGCAACAAACACTAAGTCAAATCACTTAGACATCCATGAATCACTTATTTTTAATTTCTATTCTCCAGTATAAATAAGTTACTTACCAAATTCTCCTAAAAATGACCTGAGTTACAGAAAAAAGGCAGATAATTAATACTAAAATATAGAAAGGCAACAGTGATGACTGTGTTAGTCGCAAGAAAAAATCTTGGGAGGGTGCCTGAAGGGATTCTTGACAAAGGAGCCAGTTCATTGTGAAATTCCTAGTAAGGCAAAAACATCCCATTAAGAACAATAACAGAACTCCACATATTACAAAAAATAAAACCAGCACACAACCAACCACACTTTAACCTATATATGTCATAGGAAAGCATTTGAAACTTATCTTTGAGAAGTTACACTTTTATCATTTGAAACTGCTTTGCAAGTACCATTTAGAGTAAAAGAAAAATTCTTTTTCTTCTGAAAAAGAATAATCCTGTTAACGAGACCGGACAACTACTCCTTTATATCACAAAACCCCAGCCTCCCATGTAACTCCATTACAGGGACCACAAAGCATTTCGTTGTCACAGTGGATTAAGATTTGAGAGATATTGAGGCAAGAAGGTATACTTGTCCTCATTCCAAATAGGGAGATGAAGAAGGGAAAGCGGTCATCTGAGATCACAAACAAGCCTGAGGCAGTACCAAGAATAGAATCCTTAATGCTGAAATTCTACTTCTGTAGTCGAACACACACCATCATTCTTCTTTCTCAATTAATGATCAGAAAGATTGTATCTGCTGCCAAGAAGCACTATTGGGGCTGTTCAGCCTGGAGAAGAGAAGGCTCAGAGGGGACCTCATAGTAACTTATCAGTACCTGAGGGGGTCCTACAGAAAGGCAGAATTTTTTAATATGATATCGGATGGGAGGACCAGAAACAATGGATGTAAATTGGAAGGGGGTAGATTTAGACTTGACATAAGAAAGAANGGTGCAGCATGTGATGTCATGAATGCATTCTTGTCTTTGTTCAGCTTTCCTGAGGGAAGACTAGAGAACTGATCAGTTCAAAGATTAACAGATGAGAATGTCCAAACTGGCCTTAGAAGACAGATCTTGAAGCTTTTGTGCTGCAAACACTCCAGCCCACAGTCACACAGTTTTCTAGGTATAGCTGCACTCTGTCCTAATGACTGGCTTCACTGTAGGGTCTGACACCCTGCACAGTAACATGCAGTGAGCCCCCAGGGGAGAAAAAGAATAAAACCCATAATTTTTGTTATCTGAATAAACTGAACTCCTGATATGAAGCAGTTCTTTCCTTTCTTGCAAAACACAAACATGCACATATGTGTATTACACAATGCATTTTAGCCAACACCATTAGGTCTCATCTCTCAAAAATTCTCCAACAATTTCAGTTATGTGTCATTTCCCATTTCTTTCCCTGGAAAGTTGTGAAGTCATTTTGGAGGAGATGCAGTTCCCAGGACAGTCTCAATTCCTGCATAGAATTGCAAGTCATGTTTTGGATCCAGAAGGTGTCTCAGTCCTTACCAATATTCCATTTAAGATTTTTCAAAAAATTTGTAGCCATGATGTTGTCTTCTTGTAGACCAATATTCAGCTCTTCTACAGGCAAAAGCAGTTTTTCTTACAGTCCAAACAATTCCCTCTGATTTTCAAGTTACCCCTTGTCCCAATTTCTTCCAAAACATAGAGGGGTTCTTGGGAGACTTTTATTCATACAAAACTAAAACCAAAACCCCACAACTGGATCCTGTTTTGAGACAATATGAATAGTTCACGACTCTTTTCAGACCCCCTTCTTTTCCAGACTATAAGAAGTTAATACCACCAACTTTCCCCTATTATCTTTGTTTTCAAGTTTTATTAGAAACACTTGACAAAGATTTTGCCCTTCAAGAACAAGAGAAAACAAAAAAAAAATCTATCAAATGCTTTCAACTCAGAGAATGACAAATACTGAGGTGCTTCAGGAACCTCACAATTCCTAACTCTGCTATAAAATTCTCAGAAGCCACTGAAATTTTATACTTCTGAGAGCAGTTTCAGAAGTTTGGATATCTTAGAAGGTGTTTAAAAACTTACTTAGTTGTGTTTAAGCCCAGTTTTACTTCAATGAACTTCAGCAAATGTTCATTTTCTTTATGAGGAACAAACATCTGAAAATGAATTTAGCAGAGGAAAATCTTAAACAGCATTTGAAGCAGCTTTCGTGTAGTCACATCATACAGATCACAAAATGGCAGGAACAATCATCTACTTAGTAGTTAGTGAAAACTAATAATTTGCTTTAAGTGTGTCAGTTATGGTACCAGCATGGCATTATAAATCTTCACTTAAACAAATCTATCTTTAGTGTTTCCTTGAGAATGAAATTTCTTCCATTTAATGCATGTATCACAACAGGAGGGCAGGTGAAAAGCTGTCAATAAACTGCCAGAAGACTACCAAGCAATGCAACACAAGAAGGACATTGAGCTATTGGAGCGGGTCGAGAGGAGGGCCACGAAGATGGTCAAAGGGCTGGAGCAACTGCCCTATGAAGACAGGCTGAAGGAGTTGGGGTTGTTCAGCTTGGAGAAGAGAAGGCTCAGGGGGGACCTCATAGTAACTTATCAGTACCTGAGGGGGTCCTACAGAATCATAGAATCATCAAATAGTTTGGGTTGGAAGGGACCTTAAAGATCATCGAGTTCCAACCCCCCTGCCATAGGCAGGGACACCTCCCACTAGACCAGGCTGCCGTTCTGCCTGTCCACCCTAGCCTAGTCTTGAACACCTCCAGAGAGGGGGCATCCACAACCTCTCT
>VZTY01015473.1:470143-536987 GCA_013400935.1 Turnix velox
ATCTAGTGGGAGGTGTCCCTGCCTATGGCAGGGGGGTTGGAACTCGATGACCTTTAAGGTCCCTTCCAACCCAAACTATTCAATGATTCTATGAACTCAACTCCTAGCTGACTCCTTCACAAAGTGAAGGTCTCTGTTCCCATGTTCTCATTGAAATTTAATTGGAAATGAACATCTACCCTGTTCCTGCCTACTAGGTCTTTTCCATGAACAAGAATAATGCTTTAATATTCAGACCAGTTTGTAGAGGCCATCCAAGTTCTAATAAAAACGACATTTACAAAAATAGCTAAAGTGTGATTTAAAGAGTATTTCTATATAATGCCTTCACCTCATCCAAAAGACCAAAACTCCAACAAAAAACAGCTGCTTCTTTTATTAAACACATTTTTATACAGATACAAAATGACTCAATTTCTAGTACTTCAATTTCTTATGAACTTTAGTCAGTAAGATAAGCAACACTTCAAAAGACTTTTCAGGATACATTTTTTCATTTAGATTTTGACCATTAAAATAACTTTTTAGAGAAGAATCTTACCTTTAGCAAGAAGTTCAGTGTCACTGTTATTGTAAGTACCAAATAGATGTACGTTATTCTCAGTAATCTTGACAGAAATGTTCCTTTTTTCATATTCATCTGGAAAAATGTTTTAAGAAGGCTGTATCATTTGGAGTTCTGTTTCCATAGTAAAAACTGCACTCACAAGTCAGAGGAGAGTCTGCTTACCTGAAGGCATTTGGAGAACATCAAAGCTGCTACAAGACTCAGTAATGGTGACACCAGTAAGGCTGAATTTTCAAACTGCAAAAGGTACCCCACGAAGAGAGAAAACAAGTAGATTTTATATACCTCATGCACCTGTTGTAGAAGCAAAATAAATACAATCAAATGAAATTACAATGGGTATACATCTTGCTTTTATGAACATGAGACAGCTCACTCTGTTCCTTTGTTAATCAAGGGATGGAAGGATCTCCACCTTTCACCTCATGAGTCAATGGGCACACTGTTTAGCCCTGGAAAGCATTTCACATCAAAATTATCCTGGTCAGCCTCTCTCACTAGAGGATAATTCCTTCACTAGAATTCTGTAAAAAGGCCAAAAGCAGAAGTACCTTACAAGGTCTCCCCATTGTGTAACACCTCACTGTGATGCAGCATGAAACAGTAACTATAACACAGCAGCACAGAAACACACAATTTGTGTGAAAAAGCCAGCTATTGTAAATATGCACTTTCCTTGCCCTCACAGTTCATTTAAATTTTCAGAACACATGGACTGTTGTGGATATTTACTTATTTATTTGATAAGCAGATGTTATAAATCCTGATAACTGGTTTGTTTTTTTTACGCTTTTACCAAAACACATCTTTTTTCTTATGTTTTAAGGACCCTGCTTTGACCTAAAATAGATCAAACATGTCCTACTGCTGAGGAACTGCAAAAAAAGGCAATTGAAAGAAGAGGTGATGAATTAGAATTGCATACCGTTTGAAATGGAAGCTGCATCTTTCAGAACTAGAAGGTACATATGTATGAAATAGCAAACAGAACATTGCAACACACAGAGTAAAAACGCCTCACTATTCCAACCTTTCTAAGAACCGTTTTGCAGAGTAAATTAAAATACTTTCTTGTATTGAAAAATCAATTGGCCTTCAGCATCTGTCTAGCCAATTTGTTGTCTCAATCAGCACAGGATAGGCCACTCATGAAAATAAGCCTTTTGTCTGCACAGAGCAGTTTTTTTGGTCAGCCTCATCCTACTGAGAACAGGGGAAGGAAAAGAAGAGGCAGCTATGCCAAAAAGCATTGCATGACTATGTATCATTCATCACTCCTTCAACTCTCCAAGGATGTTTCAGGTCTCAGAAAATTTGTTTAGCTTCTGACCCTTTTGTTAGGAAAGCTGCCCCAAACCCAGCAGGCCAAACGACAGGGAGTTTATAGGCATTTTGTTCTTCAGTGCATTTCAGCTGCTAGGCACTCAAGTCAACACTCAGGCTGCTCCCTTTGGAGTTCCAGGCTAGTAATAGCACCTTTGAGGCTGTATGCAAGATCTCAACTAGCATCAGGTTAAAGAATTCTGATACCTTCTCTGTCTGTGCCAGGGAAAAGCTGTCTAGCAGAAATAGAGAAACGGCCTGGACAAATAAGAGATAATGACTGTATTCCCACATCATCATGAAGGTATATGTTGAAGCACTCACCAAAAGGTAACAAAATTTCTAGAGGTAAAAAGAGAAACAAGAAAAGCATTAATTTCATATCTAAGCATCTCTAAGTGAGAGGTCACCAAAACAGAAACTATGGAAATTCATTTTTATTTTAGGAAATATTTAAAATGTCAGACATACGTAACATGTTTACAGATGAAAGAAAATAATTACCAAAACATTAAAAAACATTAAAAGCAAATCAGAACAAACATCTTTGATAGATAGATAGATAGATAGAGAAAGAAAGTTACCACCATCTTCTCCCAGCAATGGAAAAGCAACCAAATAAGTTTACACTGCAAGAAAAATTCTGGATTGGTTAATTTTTTTTAAAAAAGCATACAGCTCTACTACTATAGAGCTTTACCATTACCATTGTTCACTGTGAACCCTCATGGGGGCATAATAGGGCAGGGCGTGAGTCACTTAGCAAAAACTGCAGGTCTAGGAGAAATTGTTCTCAAAACAACAAACAAAATACCTGCTGTTTTCTGCACAGTGGAGCAACAGTAACAGAGTTAAGACCTCCACAGCACAGTTCCACCAAGTAACTCTTTATTAAGAAATTAATTTTGCTTTACCTCAGCAGAACAATTTAGGTTTTTTTTTAAATAGCCTGTGAGAGCTGCTACTTGACATGCAAAATACGGCAGAGCCCAATTTTCTCTTGATGGTATGGAATAATCGATTCTTGTTGTATCTGTCCTAGAATAAAATACAAACAAAAAAAAATTAAAAGATTTATGGAACAAAAAAATGAAGGAAAGTTTAAGTGTCACTTCTACCATTCTGTGAGGCCTCACAAGCAAGCCATTCCTGTATTATGTGTAAAGTAATACTAACACAATTTCACTGCTGATAGAGGTCACAAATTTAGTATCAGCATAGAAGGTCCAATCCTTACTCATTTACTCAACAGGTGGGATTTATAAATCTGAAGCCAAAAAGCATCTGCCTCCAATACTTTGTGAGCTGGACACAACATGCTGCTTCTGCCAACCAACCTGCACCATGACAACTGGGCCTTCTTTGGCTGTGAGTAGTGCTAAGTAGTCTTAAGTCAATCGGCAGGGGAAAGCTGCTATAACAGCAGCTTTTCACATTGTGATGAAAATCAGCTTCTAGCTAAAAGAAAAGACTCCGTTCAGCCCTGATACAATACGTTTTACGTGTTCAGGTGGTTGAGCACAACATACTTAGAATCCAAAGTAGTAACCTCTTAGCAGCAGCATCAGCAGATACTTTGCCTACAGGGAAAATTCTGCCCAGAAAAACAAGATATTAAAGATGGATGGGGAGCATGGGCCAGAACAGCATAGAGTCTTCATATGGAATGACTTGACAGTATCTGCGCAATTAGAGCTATAGGAGAAAGTTTTCAAAAGTGCTAAAGTGACTTAGAAGCACAAGTGGCACTTTCAAATGTGATCAAAAGCATCAGTTTCAGAAGTACATAGTCCTCTTCATGTCTACTAGGGTTTTTTCTACTCCTTTATCATGTAGATATTTGAAAGTGACACCTTTCATTTTTATCTCTGAAGCCTCTTACAAAGGCATATTTTAGAGCTTTTTTAACTACTGGACCTTGCAGTTTGGTAATACTGTTTAATCTTCTTTATTGTTGAAAAAAATACAGATTTATTCACCATTTTCCCTACTTTCTACTATTCACACAAGCTTGATGAGACATATTTTTAGCTACTAATCACTGATTCGGTTAATGATTTCACAGTCCTGAAAGACTCTTCCCAACAATTTAACTTTAACAGTATATCTCTAACATTTTTCTCCTCCATAGCTCTTTTCTTTTAAGTACTCTCAAGTTGATAGAAAGCCCCAGAGCAGCTAGAGGACAAATCACAAACCTGAATGCAAGTTCTCCTTACTCAAATGAGATTCTAACTGTGAAATGTTTTAAAATGAAAAAAATCTTGAGATCAGAATAATCTATAAAGATTCCATTTTGCAGAAAAAAACACCACAAAAAAGCAGATTTTTAAAAATATGAAAGACCATCACAATACTTAGAGATGGCCACAGATTCTGTTTCACAGCCACTTTGAAAATACGTTTTCATTCTTCAACAGCACAAAACCAAAACATTCTGAGGAATTTTTTTACAAAATGGAATTGTGTGAGAACACTCTGGTATCCATGCAAATACATGAAGCCAGTTCAACCAGCAGTGTGAATTGTCTGGCCAATAGGAGTTTTTTTCCATTAATAACAGCATTTGAGAATCAGAGCATCTCTGGGAAACATTTTGCATTCAGTTTGCTCTCACAACAAGAACAGAAAGTTTAAGAGAAAGCATTTAAATCTCCTCTAATATTTTAAAATGCCTTATTGACAAACTAGATTGTATAAAGATGTTTTTCTTACCTGTTAATAATGAACCATGCTACAGTCAGCATTCCTGCCAACCAAGTCCCACTCATAACCCAACTGGTTACAAACAATGCAGTCACATAAATTCCCTGCAGTCCAAAAACTATACCAATGTAGAAATAAACTGGTTCAATAACTTCCTGAAATGACAAATAAAAATGAAGAGACATGGCAGCAACTGAGCTGAAGCTGGAAATTATTACTATTTACTATTTGCATACTGCTAACAGTGTGCTAGGTGCTTTACAAGCAGATAATTGATGGCCCCTGTTCTAGATAAGTATGAAGCATGCTTTGGGCTGAAGGAAAACAAAGCAGTGTGAACCAAGAGCATGGTTCAGGCTCAGCTTGCTGATGCCACGATTTTTGTATTGGCTTAAGCATAAACATCATATGTGTCATATATAATTAATCTATAGTGTGGTGAATTTATGCTGGGGAGGAACTTAGAGAAGTAAAGATGTCACAAAAATGGTTCCAAAAACAGAGAAGCATATGTATAAAAGGAATAAATAACAATTTTTAAAAATATAAATAAGACAGGACATAAGTATGCAGTGTAAGCAGAACAAAGTCCAAGTAGTGCAGAGAGAGACAAAAGTTTTGTCTACAGAAGAGATTTTTCCATTTTATCTATATGGTAATGCATACAGACAGGTACCACTATAACAGACTTTCCTTCTCCAAAGGTGCTACCTTTCCTGCTTTTAATGTATAGTACAGGTACCTTCCACATTTCTATATAGCTCATAGATATAAAGTATCACAGATAGAAAATCCCCAAAATCTTACATCAGAGACTGACCAGAATATAAGAGAACCTGAACCTTGTGGTAAGCTTGGCACAACTCATTCAACAAAAATTGCACGTACGTCTTGTATACAGCACAGAAAGTCTCATATGCACATATACACAACCCTAACAAACACAGAAAATAGGAGAAATGCACATACTTCACTACCAGATGCTTGATATAAAACACTAGCAATCAACTCTGGATACAAAGTCATTTGCTGGACAGCATTTATCGTCTTCAGTGATACTGTCTTATTATTGTGTGTCAACTCATAAACACCTATAGACAAAAAAAAAAAACCAAACCATTATTCTTGCAATTACTTATTACTGCTGCTCTTAAAAGAAGACGAATGTCTATTTCAGGGTACAGGGAAATGGATTTCATCATTAAACCTACTAACTGAGACACCACTCCTGATTTTAAAGAAAGGAGAAATGCCTGTGGCAAGTGTCACCCTACTGATTCAGCAACAAAGTTGTTCCTATATTTTTGACAGAAGACAAAAAAACCAAACAGCAGAAGGACAGTCTTTTCAGTAACATACTGATGCAGCCCTGTAACCTACTGATACCTACTGATAACTTTCACAGGAAGTTCTTAAGAAGTAAGACAAAGATCTAACAGGGATGAGAAGGAGGTCAGATATGGTGCCCTCATCATCTTTTTCAGTCCTGTCTTTTTAAGACTTTTAAGAATCACCCACTTAACACAGTGCCTTTGTATGAGATTGAGATGAAATTTAAGCCAGCATATTTGAAGGATACATCATTCTGAGACACTATCATTAAAAATCTGACATCATTACATAGGGCAACAAATGGAAGAGTAAAACAATCCAAATTAGAAAAGGCAAAAAAAAAAGAAGTTAAAACCGTAAGCCAAACAAGATTACTCTTTTCAGTTCTGAGCTTATATTTTTGTGTGGTCATCAGCAGGTTCTCTGCACACTGAACCAAGTCTTGCAGGACTCATAACTGGGTTCAGCACATCTATGACACACCTTTGAAGACTGGCATACATGAATGAGGCAGTCCACATATTCACATGGGTCCATATTCACATGGGTAATCACCCAGAGAGATAACAAGGAACTGATTGTACCACATCAACCAGGCCATTCAATCAATAAAACTATACCTATGAAGTTTAACAGGCTTCAGGTGAGGTTTCATGAGCAGACTGAACTAATTCAATGGCTGACCTCTGAGACAGGCCTGTTCACTCCCTTTTCTCTCCTGAAGCTCTCACCTCTTCCTCACACTAGCCCAGGTGGCCTTCTGTACTCATTAAACTAACACAAAAGTATTCCACTTTTCATTAATTTAGTATGCTCCTAGTTTAGGGACTTTGGATCAGTGAGCTTCAGAACCGCTGCCTGAAAAAGAGCGGGACCACAAAGGGAGGAGAGACCACTGCCACCCAGATTCTTCTCCTTTCTGTTTCTCTCCCCTTCACACAACAGGAGTAGAAAACTCTAGCACAGACAGTATTGAGCAGATCCCGAGAGAAATGCACCATCTTCTGACAGATTATGGAAAAGAACTATTTCCTTCCCCCATTCCCAAATTAAAGATCAATTATACTCTTGTGACAAAACAATCCCTTATGCAGCATGGGCAAACTTAATGATAACTTTCATATGGGTCAATATGAGAGTAATAATCCTACTCCAGAGCACTGATTAAAGACAATCCTCTGGAATAGAAGATAGTTAACTTAAAGTTAAATTTTGTTTTTAAAAGGCACTGAAAAGTTAGGTCATTGTGTAGTTTTTAATAAATCTGACTGATATACCTACAGATGGCAGTCCCCCCAGTCTACAGGAGTTCTTCACTTTCTCCAAAAGGAACAAGACTTTTCAAGTTTAATAAAACAAACAGGTTTTGTACCTCTTTCAAAGGAAGGAGCCTTTAGCAGTTCTTTATAGAATGAGTAATAAATGGCGCTGTCACCCTGAAATGTAATTTCTCGTTCAAGTTCCTAGAAAAAAAAATATATTCACCTCCTGCAATCTCTTCCCATAGAAGACTATGTATTTTCAGATAGACTGGTTTTGTAACACAGCACATGGTTATGAATCCACTGTACATCTTCAAAGTATTCCTCAAGACATTAATCTTCACAGCACTTCTGTCAGGTATATAATGTTCTCTTTAACTTAGCAAATATGCTCAGAATCAGAGCAACTCAAATGCATGTTGTAAGTCAGCAAAAGATTCACAGGACCCTTTCATGTTCACAAACCTGAATTTAATTCAATTTTCCATACTTCACCAAGTAACACAGTTCTTAAAAAAAAAAAAGGCAACAAAAAACAGACAAAAAACCTGAACCAAAAGAAAAAACCCCAAACACACGTTGTTATTTTTTAGCTTATGCAATTACAGTATGCTTCAGATTTTTTCTTCAGATTTTAAAAGGGTATTTCAATTATAAAGGATCGCATAGAAAAACTTACAAAAGAACAAGACAAGATTACTGCAAGTAGAGAAAGAAAGAAGAGAAAGAGAGAAAGAAAAGAAAGTAGAGGAAGAAAAGAAAGAGATATTGTGTAAAATACAGAGGCCTAAGTAGAAAGACATGAGATTCTACAGGCAAGCAGTTCCAATCTGACATGTATCAGCTTTTATTTCAAGGACACAATTTGGCTTTTGTTTCAGTTGTTTAACTTCTTTCTTTACCTGCCTGCTGGAAAACCAGAATTTCCGTTCATGATAAGTTGAGAGGTACACAGCATACATCATCCCACTAGTCACTGCTGCAAGGCAGCCAAAGAAAAGTTTCGCAAAACGTTGAATTAATATATCTGAAAAGGGACAGTGAAAAAGCTAAAATAGCCCAGACGACTTAGAAACAAACTGTATTCTATCAATACAATTAATTTCTGGACAGCAAGTAAACTTACTGGCATAAGAATTATCACACCATCAGCGTTACAGATAGACCAAGAACTGGTTTGTTATTCCTGTCCTGCAGTTTTTTTGCCCACACTGTCAACCAGTGCTTCATAGGACTCTCAGAAAAAACACCCAAACTACACTTCAAATTTCTTTCCATTCTAGTAAGTTTCATTTTCAAATGAATTCCAAGAAGCATCTTCTGAATCAACAGAGCAAACTCTAGACTTTACCCAAAGCATGACAAACTTCTTAAAGACATTAACCATATCAAACTTAACACTTGATTTTAAAATATAATAGGAACTAACACAAATTTTTACCAAGCTCATTCAATGTGTGTCTGCTTCAACTGTAGCTCCCTCAAGTTACTATGCACTTTAAACATCAAAGTTTTTGTCAGCTTGGTATGTACTTGCTTAAAATTACACCTGGTTTTAGTTCTACTTCTTGAAAAGCTTCAAGGAAGCCTGTCTGTGTCTCTGTACTATTACTTCAAGCTTTTAAACTTCCCAACTGAAAGATCATGCCAGGCACAATTACAAAACTTATTTATACTCAAACAACAGCACAAATTTTAACTTATTTGACTCCTTCCATTTTCCTCCCCCCTACTTCCCAAACTGAAACAATCCAAGACTACCATTTTACTCTGGAATACATAAAATGTCACTATTAAAGAATTCTAATGTGCATGCCTGGTTTTTTTAAACACTCAAAGACCTAATTCTAAATAAGTCTGTTGTAGATTACTGTGCTACAAATACCTTCTCATAAAATGTAAAAGAATAATGAAAAAGAATCAGAAGTTGGCTAAAAATTCTGTAGCTTACATTTTGGCGATCTTCCCAGCTTTAAGTTTTTGTTCCTCTCTTCTGGAGCCATTTTGTCAGATTCTGTGCAGTTTTGCTTCTTTCTCTGTCGTAGGTCCGCTGCCCCTAAAGACATTTTTTTAAAGTTACTGCAACACAATACCTAAGATTGTACTCTAAGAAATCCACACAGCAGGTAACAGACAGTTACTGCTACTGATTTGATTCCATGGTAGACATACGTAAGAAAAGACTTGATTAACATATGTCATATGCCTAACTAAAATCACAACACACCAATACAGAAACCAATTCCTTTGTTATTCCTTAGAAAATTGAATAGTTTCCTCTGGAAGCCATTCTCTGGGATTACCCAGAACCCAAACTGGAAACTGATTGGTTTGTTCCATGATGAACATATTACACAACTGAAGGAAAGCAGCAGTTGAGATAAGTTGATACAGACACTGAGAAACTGGTGTCAGCTCCATTCTACTCTTATTCTGGTTTAACTCTGCAATAGCATAGAAGCATAGTAGGCAAATTACTGTAATACAAAAACTGGGCTAGCCCATTGCTTTTAAATAGAGCTGCCTGCTACTCATGGTGAAAGCTTTTGTAAAGTAAACAAAATATCACTTTTTTCTTGCTTCAAGACCTACTGAAACTAAGCAAATTTATGAATTTTTAAGTTAACACACAATTAGAAAGCATAGTCTTCTAGGCTACACAGATCACATCATAACTCAGGGCTCCTTTGGGTCCTGTTTTCTGTAAACAGCAGCAGTTTGAAGTCTTGACCTATTTATTTTACAGTCTGACAAGCAATGAGGCTAATTCATAGGCAGAAGGTTTCCATACTAAAAGATGCATTGCAAAAAGTCTGTTACAATGACTATATTAAAGAAGACAACCCACCACATTTATGTCATTTTAGAAGTGTGATGAAAAGGTTTAACTGGAACCCACACTCAGCATTTTTAGCTCTCCAGTTTGACCTACTGACCAACATTGCTCAAAATGTAGCCACTGATTTCCTCTGGGCTTAAAGCAGCTCTTTCATAAGGCCATTCAATTTCAAACTTGAAGTGTCAATCTCCACAACCCACAACAAAGCTTTTAAATACTCTGGTGGGATATTACTTCAAGACTGATTAATCCTACTTTTAAATCTAAGTTAGGTGTTAAAAGTTAGAAACTAGAGATAATAATGAAAACAAACTATTAAAGTGGTGTCTGACAGTATCAGGACACCTGGTTTTGTGTTTTAACGGGTTCCTCAAAGTCTTTTATAAATTATTCTCTGCAAACCCAAGATCTCAATGATAACATTTTTCATGGAATGAACAGAAAACGTGTGACTTCCTAAAAAAGACAAGAACTAGAAAAACATTAAACAAAACAAGCTTTAGGCTGTACACAATCACATTTATCACCATGTCAACCCAAAAAAGAAATATACACTAGTATCTCTTCATGTCATCTATATGAAGATAAACAGCAACACAACGCACTGCAATTAAGAACCACTTGTACCACACAAAACAAAATGGGAGGAAAAATCCTAGGTCACCAGAATGGGCAGAAATGTGCTTAGAAAGATGCTGACTCTTCTTGTCATTCCAGTTATGATCAAAGCAATAGCAGAGGGAACACTGGAGGCATTTCTTCTGCTTTTCTGGTAGGTAAGTAAGACATATTAGAAGTGTAGTGCACTTACGAAGTCTAGAGTTACCAACACTAATAGAAAACTCGCAAGGAATGAACAATTAAAAACTCTAATTCTGAAACAACTGTATCTCAGAGGGCAAATGAACTTCAGTTTTGAAAACCGCTCAACAGATTGCCTTCTCACAGTAATTACAATAATCCAAGCATGCTACTTCTGTTTCACCTGCAGCTGCCTCAAACAAGAAAAATTATATTTCCACTTCTATGAATCCTTTGAAAGAGGTGAAATAAAAGTCAAAACAAGGTGAAAACTAAAAACTTTGAGCCAATGACACAGCCTCTAGTACTCTTGTATTCAGAAAACAATTTTGCTTTAAGTTCTCAGTACAATTTTTTTTCAATTCTTGTTCCAACAACATGCATTTCACTGTTTTTTGGGTACCTGCAGAAAAGCATTACTCGTTGCTCCTCTGTGCCACTGGATCAACCCATTTTTTTGCCTGAAAACTGAGCATTTGCTGCAATTCTTGTTCTCTCACCTAAACACAAATAAGACAGATCTGGGAAATGTTCAGAGAAGGGCCGTGGGGATGATCAAAGATGGGGATTGGCTCCTGTACAAGGAACAAGGAAGCAAGTTGAGGATGCCTCAATCTGGAAAACAGGATGACCAAAAGAAACACGCTAGAGCCCTACAAGCTACTGAAGTACACAACAGGCTTAACAGAGCACAGTGATTCACCTTTTCTAATACTGGAACAAGAAGTTATCAAACAAAACCAGTGAGTCAGGCTAAAAGGAACCTGTTCATCTCACATCACCTTCATGTAGATCACTCCTACCCAAAGAATGTTCTGTAAATAAACAATTAATACAGATTCAGGAGAAGATGGGCATATTTACAGAGGACAACCAACCAAAGACTACTAAATACACAGAAATCACATCCAGCTTAGCTGCAGGTGAGAACAGCTAGGAGGCTGGTATTTGCTACGGAATAGTATTAAAATTGTTTGTTTTCACAGAGTCACAGAACTGTCAGGATTCTGCAAAAAGGGACCTTCAGTGACCATCTAATCCAGTCCCCCTGACAAAGCTGGTTCACCTGGAACAGGAACATAACCAGGTTCATTTTGAATACCTCTAGAAAAAGAGACCCCGCCACCACTCTGTACAGCCTTTTAGTGGACAGTGCTCTGTTACTCTTAAAGTAAAAATGCTTTTCTTTATGCTGAGATGGAATTCCCTGTGTTCCAGTTTGTGCCCATTAACTCCTGTCCTGTGACTAGGCATGACTGAAAAGAGTTTGTCTTCATCCTCTCAACGTACACTCCTTAGATATTCTGAGATCTTCTCTCAATCTTCTCCAGGCGAAAGAGAACCAGGGTTCTCAGCCTGTCCTTGTAAGAGAGGGGCTCCACTCCCTTCATCATTTTTATAGCCCTCGGCTGAAGTCCTTACAGTAGTTCCCTTCCCTTCTTGGACAGGCAAGATTTCCCTTTGCATGTCTCTGGGTGCCTACTTTGAGACCTTTCTGCGGATTTCCGCTAGAAAAGTGAATGCCATCTCCCAATCTCTATGAAGAAAGTTGGCACGAAAAAGATATGGAGAAAAATGCACGAGTGTGGGGTTAAACATGAGCAAGGAGATAGACTAAAACACAGAAGCGGGAAAAGGGAAAGGATGCCAGAAGAAAACCACACTCTGAGGCATCTGTGGAGCCCCGGCCCGGGGTGCAAAGCAAAAAGAGCAGTCCTCAAGTTCCTGGGTCCATAGTCACCCAGGTCCCTCTCGCTCGGTGCTACAAACGATGGGGAGGGATGAGGCCTCGAGGGGGACGCCAAAGAGCGCTGTCTCTGGCCCGGCACAGTACGGCTGCAGCCGCCGCCGTGAAACCAAGTCTGCTGGGGAAGGCCAACCCGCTCTCCAGCCGGCCGTAACCCCACCGCCGACCTGCGGCCCCCAGCCCGGCACCGACCTCCCTCCCTCCCCACTTCTCAGTTCGGCCGCCTGAGACGGCCCCGACCGCGCGGCCCCTCACACACGATACAGCAGGACGAGGCCACCCGCAGCCCCGCCCGCACCGCCGGTGGCGGAGGGGGATAAGGGTGACACACGCTCCGCCACCCCCCCTCACCTTCCTCCATCGCCGGCCTGCGGATGCTGCCCACTGACGGAGACCCCCGCCACTGCCTCCCGGGGGATGCAGTCCCGTCCGCGCTCCTGCTGCCGTCCGCTTCCTCTCGGCCCCGGGGGCGGGAGCGCTCTCGCATAACACGGCGAGAGGAGCCAAGCGGCCCCTCGTTTCCTGCCGCCGCGCTCTCGCTCCCGCCGCCGGGCGCCTTCTCCAGCGGAACTGTGGCGGCAGAGCCAGGGGAGGCGGCCGGAGTGCGGCGGCGGCGTACCGAGGCGGAGCGGGGAGCAGGCGGGTGGCGGGTACCCTCTCTCCTGGCGGGGGGAGGAGGGCACTGGGCCTGCTCCTGCGGCCAGCACCGGGAGGCGCGAAGCCCGCCCCGCCTCACATTAACATCTCACTGGCAGCGAGGTGCCGTTCCCTGTCTGCCAGCCCGGCAGAGCACCCTTCGGAGGGACCTACTCAGGCCGTGAGTTGGTGGGGCCTCAGAAAGCGTCTTGTTCCAACCCCCCTGCAGGACACTTGCCACTAGACCAGGCTGCTCGAAGTCCCTTCCAATGGCCTTGAACCCTTTGAGGGATGGGGCATCCACAGCTTCGCTGGGCAACTTGTTCCAGCATCTCACCGCGAAAAGTTTCTTGCTAATACATAAATCTTCCTCCTTCAGTTTAAACCCACTACTTCTCATCTCTTCACTACGTTCCCTGATAGAATCCCTCTCCATATGTTCTATAGGCCCCCTTTAGGAACTGGTAACTTCTTCCTGGAGCCTTATGCAGGCTGAACGATCCCAACGCACTCAGCCTTGTCCTCATAGGAAAGGTGCTCCAGCCTTCTTACCATTTTTGTGGCTCTTCTCTGGACCTGCCCCAACAAGTCTATGTCCTTGTGCTGAGAAGGACAGCTTGAATCACCGTACTTCTCTGAGTGCTGCTTGCTCCACACTCTACCTGCCTTCTGTAAAGAGCCATTCTCCCAGGGAGGGAGGGGGCCTCTCCCTTCTACACAGCATGACCTGTGTAGTCCATGCTTGATGACTGTACACTGAACTTTGGGCCAACTGCAGGGGTCTGATGAGAGAAGTGGCTGGTTGAGCCTTGATGCACACCTGCTTTTGCTCTCTTTTTCACATCATAGTGAACTACCTGAGCCCTCTACCAGCCCTGCTGTCACAGGAGCTGTGCGAATGCAGGGATACAGGATGCCCCCATCCCCAATGAGGCTACAGTCTGCTTTTGTGAAAATGAGCTGCGTTTGGGTGAAGGAAGGCCAGTAAAAGAACATAAGGAAGAGACAAAACATGCTTAGGCAGTAGAATAGATAGGCATTTTCAGCAAACTGGCCAACTAATTATTGTTGTGATTAGTCTCAGTACCCTGGAAAAAGAGCCATTTGGAGGGATGAGGTGATTTTGTGAATGTGAGCTGAGTGTGCCTTCAGAACATAAAGGATGGTATGGAATAGTGTTTTCTGTAACTTAACAAAAGAACTGAGGAAACCAAGTGTGTTCACTGATGGATGTGATCAGAGATGGCAGCTAAGTTAGAAGGGCAGGACTGGTGATGAAGGATCTTTAAAGCAAATTTACATACTTTATGCTTGACATGACCAGAGATAGGGGTCCAATGGATGGATGATGTGGGTACAATGATGCTTACCACCTACATTGTTTATTACGGGAGACTTTATCCCCCTACCCCTGTCAAGACCTTGCAATTTTGGGGAATCTGCAAAGCAGAGTGTTCAGTTGCACCAATCCACAAGTAGTGATGCTGCGAGAAAGAGCATATTTCACCATGAAGCAGTAGCAGCTTGGATTTTTGGTGATGAAAATCCCAAGTTCTGACCATGACAATAAGCTGAGCTGATAATATAAATGGAGCCAGGTTCATTGCAATAAAAGAATGCCCTGATTTTGCAGCAATGGCAACATAAGCTGACTCTGTGCTGCTTGTGGTTTACCAGGACAGGGCAAAAAAGCTGGTGCCTTCCCTGAGTGCTACCTGGGGCCACAACTTCGAAAGTCCTGATAAGAAGGAGTCTTGCTGATGCCAGTTGCATTTGCCACTACAAACATCCAAATGCTTGATTCTTGGGCTAGGGTTATCAAGGACAGAAGTTTTTGCTTTGGCTTACCCTGAATCTGCTTGCAGAGCTCTGCAGTGGGCACCAGTTCAGTCATGAGGGGGCTGCTAGGACCCCAGAGGGAATTTGTGTTTTGGTGGTTGGCCACAGTCCTGGGGAGGGCTGAGGAGGACTCAAGCCTTGCACAAACCTGCTGTGCAGAGAGATGATAAGGAGATCTGGTGCAGGACCCAGTCCAGGAGGGGAGGATGCTCCCAGGCAGTGTGTCTTCCAAGGAGCAGCATGTTGTTTCCGTCTCAGTGTCTTGGGGACACTCAAGGGGATGGACTAAGTATGGACATGATCTTGAGTTGAAAGGCAGCCATTCAACAGACTGCAGTTGTACTGCTGGTAGCTTTCTCCATGGGATTTACCACTACTCACTGTCAGATGATCAGGGTGAGCTCTGTAACAGGTGATGTATTAAAAGTGTGCTTAGAAGCTCTATAGTCTATAGGACCATGCTCTAGACAGACATAGTCTAACAAAAGCTGGTAGGGCTGGGGCAAGAACTAATGCTTAGCTATGCCATCTTAGATTTTTCTCTCTCTTAGGTCAGATCTGTAATGTCAAAGGTTGGGAATCTCTCTCTAATAATCCAGGGAATGTGTGTGTAGGAGCCTCAAGATCTCTACCAGGGAACAGATATCATTCCCCTGTGACAATGCTCTAGACCTTTTGAGAGAGTCTTGCGCTGAACATGAACTGTCAGATTAGAATCATCATCTCTGGGATCAAGATAGTATTGACTGAATATTGAAAGATTGATGAGAATACCTAGCCATTTTCTAACTGATAGTTTAGGAAAAAAACCCAATGTGAAATGGCCAGGAGGTGGCCAGAATCTGTGTTGTCTCCATCTCATTGTGTGTGTGAAGGGAGACAAGGAGAGAGTTCCCCAGGCACAATCTGCTGAGGACTGTGACTGAGCTCAATTTTGGGTCAAGAGGCTGTAAACTCAGCAGGTCTCACCTGCTATCCCTATCCACTATATGATTGTGTCTCTGAGCAGAGCAACTAGGTTTATTTAATCCTCTTAGAAGCAACATGGAGGAGCTAGTGTTGAGGTTTGTGGGAATTGCCTCGTGGGCACCATGTCTTCTGACACTCAGTCAGGCCAGTGGCTGATCAGCTGATGGAAAACTGATTTGGTTACTTGTCTTGCAACTGCAAGGAACAACTAAACCAATTTGTATGTCCTATTGGAGCATAAAATGAGATTTATAAGTTTCCTGTATTTTTTAATAAAATCTAAAATACTTCTGCAGTTGTTGACTTACTGGGTAGTTGAGAGAGTTGCTTATGTTTTTAATGATACATAAATTACCCATTGCATTTTTAATGTAATTGGTTTTGATCTGGTTTATTTTTCATAGCTTGATTTGGTTGTGTGCTACTAGAACGAGCACAGATAATCATTGCAATCAAAGCAACAACCATAATTTTAAGTAATGCTCAGTTGTGCTCTAAATCTTGTTTTTCTTAAGCCTTCTTGGTATCTGCCACATTACCTTGTTGCATTTCTTATGCAGCTCCAGTTTTCTGGTAATGCTCCAGCATATGGATCATTCAATTCAGTAGAAATAGAGATGAACATCAAGTTATTTACATGCACATCTGTACAGATAGCAAAGAAGTGAAAAATCTGTCCTGCTCACTTGGTTTCCATTTTTTTCTCAAGGTCTTCTATATGGGAAAACGACACATTTGAATGTGGGGGAACCAAAAATCATCTTTCATGAAAATTTCTTTCTCCCCAAATGAATACACTGTAATATTTTTTTAGACTAATGTTGAAAATGTTATTTCTCCTGAACCTCAATCTTCCAAAATGCATTCTGCAACTAATATTATATGGAAGTTATTTCATTTGGCAGCTTATTATGTGTCCTAAACACTGTGCTGTAGTACATTACAATGAATAAATATGGGGATGTTGTGTTCTTTTTCCAAGCTTCCTCTGTGCAAATATGCATCACGTATCTGCATGATAGGATTTGTTCTCTATTTACATATTATTTCTAAGCCCTACAGACATAACTTTACTTATTGTTTACAAGTCTGTGATATTGATGCTTCCTAGTTTAACAATTTGTCTCTTTTTGAGAGATGTCAGGAGGCAAACAGACACAGATGTACCTTAGTACAAAGCATTAATACTGGGGCATATTTGTCATTACTCAAAAGTAAAGAATCTTCTTCATTTTGTAAGCACACGAAATTACATTTTTTTGTATGTTACCATGCTTAGAAATTTTTGTGAAGTTTGGTTTCAACAATTAGATAATGACTGCAGACTTGTTCTGATTTCAGCCTTTTGTGGGGTTTATTTTCTGACTTCTCACTTGTGGTTCTAGATTATCAGCATTCCAAGGTTTTGCTTGTTTTCCTTATTTCATATCCTTCCCTCCCCAAAGCTGTCCATTCTACCTGAATGTAAAACATACTGCCTCTGCAAGCCAAAGCTTTGTACTGTACTGTACTGTGGCTCTCCTGCCTCGTGAGTGGAATGCAAATACACTAGTGGAGGGATGCTGAGGGATAATGACAGTATAGAAGCATTTCTGAAAACTGGACCTAAGTGGTCAGAGAATTAAACTATGCAAATGGTATAGGACCTTTGGGATTTTTCTGCATGTTTAATTCTCTTCCTACTTTATCTCAGCACAGCTTCCAGTGCTTTTGATTGCTTCAGCTCCTGCCTGCCCTGCTCAGAATATAAGTGAGTAAGGTTCTATTGTCATGTGTTTTATTGTACATCTTGGTCAATAGCCATTAAATCAATGGAGCTGAGTCAGATTTGTGCACTTAAAATGAGTTGAGCACGTGGAGACATGCTTTGGCTCTGTTGTCTCTTTGATTCAACTATCTGGAGGTAAATCTGTATTTTAATTTCTTCTGGGGCTTTGGAAATTTTTTACTCCTCCTCCAAAATGGAAGATGCTACTCGTGTGATTGTCACCACAACTTTCCTCTTATCTTCTATCCCTCATCTTGTATTTACCATGTCTTCAGTACCATGTCTTCAGCTGAAGCTGGTCTGTAAAACCTTGTGGTGGTATTATTTTTCTTAGGCAATTGAGCTTAGTTAAGATCAATCATGTTTTGTCTTAAATAACCCACCACTCACTTCTCCCTGGACTAAAGGTTTGTCTGGAAGACCTTCACCTCAGCCCCCTTTCCCTCTCTTGTTGTTTCTTCTGCCTTAACCTATTTTTCTTCCATGTATCAGTAGAAGTTCTTTGCTGTGAGGGTGGTGAGACACTGGAAGAGGTTGCCTGGAGAGGCTGTGGATGCCCCCTCTCTGGAGGCATTGAGCAACCTGGTCTAGTGGGAGGTGTCCCTGCCCATGGCAGAGGGGTTGGAATTAGATGATCTTGAGGATCCCTTCCAACCCAAACCATTCTATGATTCTATGATGCATTTTCCAGTGTTGCCCTTGAAGCAGTGTGAGATCCTCCACATTCATTTTCTTCACTTCCCATTACTCCTGATGCTTTCCTGTAATCTAGAACTTACTTATAAATCAGCCTGTGTTTAGGTTTGCTTGATGCTTTACAGCCTCTCATCCTGTCTGCTTTCTCTTCTACTTCACTCTAACCAGTCCATCATCTTCTCCCTCCCTTTTTTGTACCACCTTAAATAACTCTTCACCCTTGTGTTTTCACTCTCCAAAAATGCATAGATCCTTATCACAGTTGTCTTAATCTGTCCTGTAATTTTCTGTATGACTTTCTTGCTTTTCATCGTTCTTTATTAGACCAAGAGCCTGTAGAGCACTGTATCAATAGTAAAGTCATGGTAAAAGGACTACAGGAGAAAAATTAGTATTCATTTGTTTGTTTGTTTACTTGTTTAAACACACATCCACAGAAAGCTTTGACTTGCTTTCTGTGCTACTTCCTTCTTTCTGCTCTTGCTGTATTTCTTGTTGGTGCTGCAGATGTAGTTCCTCAGGGCAGGAGCCTGACCCTTGTCTTTGTAAAATGTGCTTTGTATTATTTGGCTGTCCAGAAATAGCTGTAAGGAAATGTAACTGGCCGATAGCAGCCTTGCCCTCCGTATGGCCTCTGCTCTGTGAGGGGGCCCAGTGCTCTGCTGCTGCCTAGGTTCTTTCCCGTGCTCTTTTTTTCTCCCTGAGCTGTCTTTTTTTACTTTTATCCAAGGATAGAAGCTTTTGAGGTGGATGACTCACAGCTCAGCACTTCCTTTGACTCATGCTTTGCCACCTAGGACATTGGTCAGCTTTTACTAAACCGCAGTTTGTTCTTTCATTGCTTTGACGACAGCAGCTCACATTCCTGATTTCACTATCACTTCTGCTGGGTCAGAGCTATGCTTTTTTTTCTACAGATGGTCAAAGCTGTGTCTCCCTCTTTCTCCCTTCCCTATGGTTTGACAGCCCTTGGTTTTTAAATCATCCCCTACAGACTTAGGAGGCTGCAGGCTCCGTTGTCTCTGGGGCCTGGCTGTTGGGGCTGTATTTCTGAGGAAGAAAGTTCTGCTTCTGCCTGCCCTGCCAACATGGAAAGGCCACCTGGCCTCTTGCCTCCCCAGCATCCTTGTCATTAATCAGCTGCTTGTCCATGAGCAGCACAGCCTCCCCAGTTCCCAACGGGATTCCCTGGTGACACTTGTAAGATGACAGTGCATTTGGTGTCATCATGCAGGTGCTGCTGATGAGGGCTTAGCAAACCCTTCAGCTGGTGCAAAACAAGTGCTAGAATCCAGGTCACTTCTCAGGCACTTTGTTGTCACTGCAGGGCAGGGCTAGCATGACTGGATGTCACTGGAGCTGTGTCCCTGGCACTGACATCAGCAGGAATAACTGATCATATCCAGGAAATTACTCTCAGAACACTGTGCTTGTTTTTTCATGTAATTATTTTTCAGAGAAGTGGTGCAGGGCAATTGTTAATGTATTTATGCCTTGATGTGCAATGAAATACAGCAGTCAGGTGCATTTCCCCATTTCAACACGACTCCCACTCTTAGTCCCCTATTCTTGCCTGTCTGTGTTGCTGCTGGGAGAAGGAAGGGCAGCATTACAGCTTTTGATGTGTCTGACTTCAAGCAGGAAGGAGTTTGGCCTGATATTTGCAGATTATAATTAAGGAACACAACTCATAGCCCTAACACTAAGCAGATACCAGATACCTCCTCAAGAGTTGCATCCAGTGTTATTAAAATGTCTTGGACTGAAACAGCCCTCTGCATCTGGTGCTGCTTTTCAGAGGACTGAACAGAAACACAGGCAAAACACACTGATCAGGCAGATTAGCTGTTACCAAGCTATTGAACTGCTTGCTGTCTGCTAGACAGCAAGAAAAGGAGTGGATGGAACTTTATATCTGACTTAATCCAGGTGGCAACTTCCACTTGGGATGCAGATTCTCAACTCTCAAAGCATCTCTGAGAAATCGGCCTGCAATTTTCCAAGGACAAAATGTAAAACAAGCAGTTTCTTAGAGAGAAGTGGGATTCCTCTAGGAAGGACAGTTCTACTACCTGAGCTATTGTTGACTTCCAGTTGGCAATGGCAGGCTTTGATTTAATTCCCAGAGCTGATGATCCATAAGCCTGGTGTTGTCTCAATTAAACTGCCACATTTGAAGTTAGTACTTTTACTGGTCCATAGAACTGCATTTATGAGACATGGGGCATCACAAAAAATGCATGGAGCAAATCAACATAACACATAAGCACAAGGACACACATCCTTGTATAATTATGCATAACCATACAATTATGTAAATGCTTTTGTTGGGGAATCACCAGTGATGGCAGCAAGCTTTGCCTATCATGTTTGGGCTAGTTAAAACACTGATTCATCATACTTTGAATACTTTGTTTTCTGCTTGTTCTACAGCAAATGGATTACTGCCTGCAATTTCAATAGCAATTAATGAAGATGAGAGATTGATGCAGTGATAAAACTGAGTTGTCTGATGAAAAGGAATGATTTACCCCATGTGTCAAAGCTCACATTGTTACTAGAATATCACTGCCTTGTTTGCAGACTGACTTTTCCTCCTCTTGACATATTTCTATCCGCTGAGGTAACAAACCAAGGCATACAAGCCATTGTTTGACTCTTTTGTTCTTCCTGTTCTGAAGTCTCTCCATCACTACAGCATGCCTTGTTGGGCTCATTTTTGCAGTTGCGTATTTTCTCTCAAACCACCAGATACTCATCAAGTTGTCCAGACCTTGGGCACAGAAAGCAGCGCAGCGGCATTGCTGCAATGCTCACCATACTCTAATCTGTGCTCTGCTTCCAGTAAAAGTAGTTGTACCTTTTCTGGTCCCCCTGATAGCTTGTTTGACTCATTCAGTTAACCCTGGGTGAAGCCTTACTGTGTTGAAGGAGTGTGCTTGGACAGAAAGCGGGACAAAATGGAGAAATGCCACAAGAGAGGAGATGGTTAGGCAGGGATTTCAGTTTATTCTAGTCAAAAAGAAGCTCTGGAGAAGATGTCTACACTGATTTTTTTTTAAAGCACAGCGTGATCCCTAAAGGCAAGTGCAGGATATTTATTATCAGTGGTATTATTACCAATGTTATAATGACTGTTACTGAAATAACTTAGTGCACTCCTTATACAAGAAGCAAATACACAATGGCAGCTGGAGGGAGGAGAAGAAAACTGTGGGTTTGCTTCAAGCAAAAAGTGGCTATACTTGACATTTGATGTGAATGCAGTCATCTCAAAACAAAAGTGAATTCTTTTATTCCTTGTAAATCTTTCTGGATGTTTTTGAGTTGATGTTTCAAGTGCTTTCTGCACAAGTAAAACAGACAGACTGGATGGGAGGTGGATCGAGATCTATCATTACTTAGCAATTTATGAACAGATTAATATGAAGAGATTTATGAGGAGAGTTCAGATGGGCAAACATTCAACATGTTGGTGCAGATTGCTAGTGAAAGTGCCAAATTTTTATGTGGTTCTTACGGTGAGAGAATCTGGGGAAACCTGGCTTTGTGATCAAGCTTAGCTGGCTGTGCTGCTTTTTCCTGTGTGCATCATCTTAGTGTCATTAGTTAAATACCCCTCTCAGCTTTACATAACTCTGACCTTAGAGGTGAAGAGTAGTTTGGTCCTGCCCTAGTAATTGCAAAGACCATGATGTTTGTTAATGGAGGCAGATAATACCTTCCCACTTCCATGAGTCAGGATGTCAACAGCAACAACTTGGACAGGAATTGACAGGAAATTTAGATATAGTCTTTGAACTTGGCATTTTTGGCAGAGATGTGAAGGAATAAAGCACAAAGAGACAAAGGGGGAAACCTGGATTCTGTCCTGGAGAGAAAGTTTACTTGAATTCTCTGATTTTTGACTAACTTGTTTCATTCACAGAAAACAGTACAGATAGTCTCAAGAGAGAGTACAGTGTCGGTTCCACTGACATCACAGACCCTAAGAAGTAGCAGTCATGTAACTTTTCCCTGAAACATACCTCAGGAGGGTGTAATTAATTGCTGTAAGGAGCCTGAATTCAGAGTCACACAAATATCACTTAAGCTTCCCTGACGAGTTTTGTACACAATTTCATTAAGCATTAAAATCAAGCATATATGGTTATCATTCAAACTGTCAGTTAATTTTATTCTAAACAATTCTTACGTGCTCAGGTTTAAATTTTGATTAGCTCAAAGAAGAGATTTATTTATTATTTTTGTTCATATCTTCCAGATGTGTATGGTTGCAAATCAATAACCAGTTCCCTGCAATAAATTTTTTTTTAGATACTTTTTGGCTGGGGCAAAGAGTACATATATAAATGGGGAGAAAACTGATAGACAGCTAGGAAATGAGCGTGCCTGCCTTTCCTTAGAAAGGTTAATGGTAGTATCAGACTGCAGATATTACATTTGCCTGTGGAATTTTCTTCCCTCCTCCTTCTCACTCCTGTTTCTGCAGCTGGCATTTGGAAAAGGACGGAACTAGATACAAGCTAACATGTACGTCACATAAATCTGACGAGCTGAATAGCAGAGCAAGAGGCTGATGGGATCAGTCCTGGGAGATAGAGCTAGTTTGTGCCCACAATAGGGAGCAGTGCAGGGAGTTCAGGGCCTTATGAGAGCAGAGTCTAAATTAAGGCAGGCTCTGGCATGCGCGGTGGCAGGGAAATGCAATTTGATAGAGATGCTGGGGCTCCAAGGTGAGCGAATGCCACCTACACCACTCCCAGCAGCCTCCTGTTTCTTGGAAATGTTATGGCAACATGTTGCAACCTAGATATTAGTTGTACTTTTCAGTGTACTTTGTCATTATGATCAGTAGCTTTTATTCTGTAACAAAAACATACTAATATGTGGTAATATAATCATGTTAATACTAACGTGTGTTTTCAATGACTCAAAAGAAGTGGGCAGGATTCTGGGGTGCACCCTTGCTGTTTCCAGACTTGATTGCAGTGAGCAATTCCTAACCTAAATGCTAAATTTCCATAATTTCAAAGAAAGTATTCTCAGCAAATACAAAACTGCTAAGTGTACCAGTAACACATAATTTTTCCACTGGATGCAGAACACAGAAATTGTCAGGACTCATCACTTGCTGTCCAGTTTCAAAGGTAAGTAAGACAAGAAGGACAAGTCAGATAGAAAAAGAAAATCCTGTGCTACCCAATGAACATTTTTTGCCCTGTGTAATCTTTGGTGATGAGGTGGACATTTTCCTTTGGTGGACCCTGTGGAACAGACATGCGTCAGGATGCTTATTTATAGCTCACATATACCTAAGATGCTGCTCTCCTCTTAGCCAGCACTCTGCTGCTCTCATTTGACCTCCCTAGAAGGCTGAAACTTTATTACTGTAATGAATCTTTGTTTCTCCTTCCCTGCACCTGGGGGATTTAAATATGCTTGTGCCAAGATGCTGTCTCCTTGCTTGACAGTGTATAATCTAGGAGACATGCAAGTTGATTTCACATGAGAATTAGAGAGGATGGAAGAGATTTGTCACAAGGCATTTGCGACCCTTGTTACATCAGCCCTTGGGAACGCAGTATATCAGCAGAGATAAAGACTTGCCCCTAGAAATAGGTCGTTAGCACTGATAAACAAGGCTTCAAGAAAGATGGAGTTGAGGGTCAGGGTAGTAGCCTGAAATACTGAAGTCATTTGGGATGTTGAATTACTGTATTTATCCACAAACAGGTTCAGGGTGGAGAAGGGCAGGGCAGCCTTTCTTGCTTAGCAAACACCATGTCCCTCCATCCAATGCCAACCACTGTGAGAGGGCTTTGACCTCCTTTGTATTCTCATTAGCCCTCATATTGCCAATTCATTTGGTTTAAGTTGGTCAGCACAGAATTCAGCCAGTCTTCTGATCTTTTCTGTTTGATTCTCAATAGCATTGATGGCTCTTGCAATACCTGATCTGATGCCCATGGCAGTGATCAGTAAATGTGTTTCCCGTGGAAACACTCTGAAAGGCAGTGAATTCTTTGGCTTTTACACTGCTTTATAATGTGGGTTTCTTAAAATAAGATGCAAGTGAATGTTTCTATCCCATTTTTAGAGTTTGGGAAAAAATGCTTTTTATAGGTAGCTCCTGATGGAATTCAATTTCTTCTTTGGTTATTCTGGCTTTCCGTCCCAGGATGAACAGTTTAGTGCCATAGAACCCTGGGAAAACAAGGAAACAAGGTGGGAGGGTTCCTCTCCCCTATCTTGATCCATCAGAATGCCTGGCATGCAGCTCCAGCTCATCCCAGCTCCAGTTGAGCTAATAGGACAGAGAGAGACATCTCCTGGGGGCCATTCTTCCCCAGAGAGCTGGCTAGGAGAGGTGAGAGGAATGACATCTGGCAAGTGCTATCCCTGGAGCTGTAGCCACAGATAGAGCTAGAGGTACATGAGACTAACCAGAACTGAGCGACACAACTGGGGGGGCTTTAAAATGGATAAAAAGTCTTAACACCAAGAAACACAAACTGAAATATGAATGGATACATTGGTTGAACAGAGAAGAAAAAGGAGATTTTAAAATGTGGATTGTCCTTAATAAAAAGGTCTATAAAATTTCTACTAGTACATCAGTAATTTATTTTTAAGATGTCCTGTTTAATATAATTTAATATGAATATACATTTGTAAATTTTAATATATTTTTTCCTTTTCTTTAGGCTGATATATGTTTCATTTGAAACCTTTCCTTTTTTTTTTCCCAGTAAACCTCTGTTTTTCTGCTTTCAACTAAAAATAAGGTGAATCATAACTTTACTAACAAACCCCAGAGAAACCTCCCGGGAAAGCTAACAATTAAATCTGTGTGACTCCCTTTGCATTCAAAAATTTTAAGCAACCAGAGGTCAATACTTCCACCTCCACCTGCAGCACCCTTCATGCCTCATTAACTCTTTTCCTCTTCAAAACACACCACTGCACATTTTCTGCATGTAAATACAGACTTTGATTTTTGTTTACTCCACAAAGTACAGTAGAGTTTAAGAGCTTTTATGTGCGTATATATTAAACATAACTTATCAGAAGATTATTTAAGTTGTGTATAGAAACCTGGACCAAACTTAGAGCTTTTGACAGTGTAGATCATTCATCACTATCATTATTTGCTACATGACCTCAGAGCTTATTTCCTTGTGTCACACAAAAAAAACCATGCACAAATTAGTCAAATTAGTTCTGCTTTTTGTGACTTCTAAAGCTTTTTTTTTGTTTTATGTTTTGGTTTTAACTCACATTCCAGAAGTCCCGTGTCTGGGGGAGAATCTCAGTTATCTTTCTGTTTTACTATTAAAAAAAAGCATATTCCCTACTTTCATGATGAGATGAAAGAAAGACTCTTTCCAAGACTCAAAATCATGAAGGCAAATACATACCCTGTATAGTACTCTAATGACTCCTAAGTTAATCCCCTGAAATGAGGTTTGTTATGGGAGGCTCCATGCTGTGCTGTGATTTATGAAATCCATGCTGCCACATGAGTTAGCAAAGAAACAACAATCAAGTCAGGATTTGGGGAAGAGGTGGCAGGATGCTTTCTATGAAGGCTGAGAGTTTAACTGGTGAAAAGGGAAAGAAGGATACAGTATTTAAGAAAAAAAATGAGGAGAATAGGGATGAGGCTGCTGATTTTCACTTAGCAGAGTATTTAAGCAGTTAGGAGATTGGAAACTTAACTCAGAACCCATCTGGGCTTTGTGGAGGAGGATGCTCAGAGCTTGTCAGTGTTGATATACCATCCAGAGCAAAAGCAGGGTTGTCCTGCATGTGTTTCTGCCTTGCTCCAGAAAAGTCACTGATAAAGCAGCACACCAAAGGGTTGTTTAAATCCTGTGATCACATCTGGACCATCAGTAGCTGCTTTGTCATTGGAAAGAGGAAAATAAAAGTAATAATATTCAAGCTGTAAATTAAAAGCCCACTGCAGATGCAGACTTCAAGGCCGAAGTTATTAAGAGCATTAGTAGGCATATTAGAGGTAATTACAAAGAAGTAAATAGGAAGAATGCCAGGCAAGAACACACAGGTCAGAGGAGAATTCTCCACTCAGTTATACAAGTGACGATGAATATCTTGTAAATAAATCCACTACCATCCATGGGTGAAGTTACAGTCATGCTGAACCACAAGTGCGAGAAACCAAAACAACAGCATACCATTTACAACAAGCCAAAACCCAAATGGAAAACAAAACCGACTTGTCTGGTGTTCTCAGGGGTGCCCTGGAAATTATGTTATCCTGTATGAGACTGCTGATAATTCACTGAGGCCTTTGCAGGGTTGGGACCTGCCTGGTTTTTTTCTGGCATAATTTCTGGCATAATGGCATAATTGGTCAGATGTTTGAAGATATTTGTCTGAGAAGCCTTATCTGATACTGTTACTTTTTTTAAAAAATACTGCTTTCAGTTATCGTTGCTTATATGGTTTGATTGATGAACCTCTTCTGTTTTGAGTAAGCATAGTGGTCCCTATTTTCCCTGCATAAATTCTTTATTTGTGAGTGTTCTGTGAATAATTCAGAGAATAACTTTTCATTTCATGTGATACTTAGGATTTTTTTTATTCCTTGGATTTTACAGTTTAGCTACAAAATGCGTCATGGTGCTTGCTCTTGACTGGAAAACAAAAAGCTTTTAAAACCAGATGCAGTCATCAACCATGCTCTTTTGCTTAAAATAAGTAAAGGGTTTAGAAGGATTTTCAAGAAGTGTTTTAATACCCAAAAGCTGTCTGACTAGTCAAATAAAAGATGACTCAGATCCCAGTAGGAAAAAAATTATCTATGTTGTTTGCCCACATGCCAGATTAATTTGCTCATGTGAAATTGATATTCCAAGGTGCTGCAGTACCTGCCAGAGCAAATAAGTTACTAACTACACTGGGCTCTATTGAGCTCCTGCATTCCATCAGGTGCCATGAAGAGCCTGGGCTGGTCTGCATGGACCGAGGGAATTAAGGCCAGGTGAGATGCCAAGCTCCTTAGCTCATCTGCTGCAGAGCACAGGTCTGCAGTGTGCCTGCTTAAGGCTTGTTATGGGAATAAATTTGACATGCCTCTCTTACTAGGTCAGAGAGAGTCTGCAGTGCCTTGGTACGCAGCATGGCATGATATCATGTGTCACAGAACCAGAAAACATGGTTGGGTTGCAAAGGTAAACACTCTAAAGTTAAGAAATGCCCAAATTAAGGAGGCTTACTCAACCATCATCATTTGTCTCCCAGTGGAAAATGATTAATGATACAATCTCTAGCCACATGATCATCCACTAGTGTCTTCCCCTCCTGTGCTGCCCAGGATGAGCAGTTTGTTTACTCAGTAGTGAGTGTGCCCAGCCCATGTTTACTGTACACACTTCTGCTTTGAAAACAGAGCTATTTATTCCTACGTGGGTTTTTTCATTAGATTGTATCACTGGAGTAGCTCAGGAAAACAGAAAACATTTCCCATCTGCACATGTTTGACCTGGCAACTGCAATAACTCTGTTGAGGGGGAGGAGAGCAGGGGTTTCACCTGCACAGGTGTGTTGGGAAAAAAAAACAAGGGCAGTTCCCTCAAGTGCTTTTGCAATAAAGCCCACTCAACTCACCAGCAAAATTCAAACCCTCCTGTACAGACCTTCCATTTCAATCTACAACTCCTTGCCCTGGTGTAAACCTCTTCTGCATCCTTCCTGCAGTTTATCCCACCTATATCCCACAAATCAGGTGGTAAATTTCTCACAGCTCTGCATTCATATGGAATGATAGCTTCCCCACATCTGCATTTGCAGGTTGCATTAGGGACCTAAAGTCGCAGTTTCCTCTTAGTTCTGGCACCTAGCCCTTCGCTCTTGCAACTGCAGGTAAAGTCATGATCACCTTGGGCTGGGGCATCCTAGCAGTATCAGTTATGGTGCACTGACATCTCAACTGAATATGTGCTGATATATTTTTCTCCCAGAGAATATAATTAATCAGATTTTTCTAATTTCCCTATGAAGTTGCAAAAAACATTTCCAAAAAGAAAAAATCTCTGCCATGTTGACTGAATATAGAGAAATTAGGCTTCTTCAAAGAAAAAGTCACTGCTGTCCTGTTTTAATACAAGTGGAATGTGTTCTCCTTTAGTCTCAACAGCTGGACACAGCTGTGCTTATCTGCCTAAAGTTTTCCACAGTAATTCAACAGGAGACAGAGATTTGGAGTGAAAAATTTTGGTTCAAGTTTGACAAAATCACAAGCAACAGAAAGCAAGGCTCCTAATGGGACATATTGGGGACCTTAATAACAGATGCTGTCAGCAGCTCTGCTTATAATAAGCTGTGAGGATTGATGGTGTTCATTTAAAAATCATTTTCACATTTAAATTTTGATGGTACTTGTTGGTCAGATGGTGTGTGCAGGGCAGATAAAGCAAACACTGTTGCTAAGCCATCCACAGTCCTGCAGAAATGCTGCAGACAAAAATCCCTTGGCATTTCAGTGGAAGATGGGGTTTGTATCCATTGCAGCTGCAGATTCACAGTCCCTGATGCTGTCCTGTGTGTGATACATGCCTATGGTCCATACTTGTCCTTTCTGCAATCAGCCCCCACATGGTATAAACCTATTCTGCAGTCCCAGGCTTTCTCAGGAACCTCATCAGTAAGTCGCTAGTTAGAAGATCCAGTACTCCAGCTGGAGTGACTGATGGGCTTTCTCAGTTGCCTGACTAGGCAACCCCTGGCTTCTCCTCCGTGGTTAGAAGAGGGTTATAAACTATTAGGAAGTGACCTCAGCTGATGACTATATCATGTTCTTTCATTCTATTCACTTATAACATTTACAGCATCTCCCCATTATCGTTTGGACTTTTACAACTCTTAATGATTCTTTTATCAGAGCAGCAATAACCAATAAATCCCCTTTGGCATTTACTGCCTTGTCTGTAATACATAAAATCCATTTTATAACGGCTCATGAATGCTGAAGATTATTTTTTGAACTGCTAGCACCGTAGAAGTTCTTCAAATATTGCTACAAAAATAAATTTGCTCTGATAAAAGTCCTGTTTCTGTGGTTCACTTAGCACCAGACCCAAATGAAATTCAGCAACAACCCGCAATAAACTCTGTGGACTGGATACTGCATGACAGAGAGAAACCAGAAGGCCAAAATCCCATTTCCTGCCAGGATTGATTTTGTCCTTAACTGCCAGGAGGGGTTTCAGGCCTGGGCACATCCAGCAGGAGCTCTGGGGACAGGGGACTTAGTTTTCATTGCCAACGAACATCACATGTAGTACAGATGTGTTTTATGGACCTCACATAAACAGGCACCATCAGGAGAGGCTTCATCCCACTCTACCAGAGGTCCCTAAGAAGCTCACACTCCCAGTTGGCCTCCTCCCTTCTGTGGTCCTGACTGACAATGGGCATCTAACTTCAAAACAATTAAAATAATATGAATCTCTTTATTTTCATTTGCAGTGATGATGGCATAACTTTGAAGTTATCAACTCCAAACGTACCATGTTAATTCATTGTGGTAATTTTTGCCCAACACCCAGTAATGCCCTGCGTTCCCTGTGGACACTGAATGAATAACCATCAGTATGATTTGAAACTGTTCCTTGACTCAGTTTCTCTGCAGGTGCAACATGGAACCCTGCAGAAAGGAGCAGGATCTCTTCTCCCCCCTTGCTGAAACCCTCCCCTGCTCTTTCAAACCCCAGCAATCAGAGCACAGCAAATTAATCCTGAGGAACCATTTCAAACTGAACTGTTAATGAAGGCAACCCAAGGATACTATGTGTTCCTGGCAAGGGTTTCAGTTTCGCTAACTCTATTTCTGGATGCCAGACTTGGGCTTGGTTCAAAGCCCAGTGCTGGGAAGACTGGCCGTCAGCAGATTTTGGACAGGCTCGTAGATATTTCCATGTGGCAAATGCAATGCTGTGTAAAGGCTCCCAGGCTGGGTCCAAGTGAGCTGCTGCCAGGGCCTGAAGTCGGTATTGCTGTGCTGCTGAGACACTGTATCCCAGCTAATTAGCCATCACAAGAAACTGCCTGTTTTGACCTGGGCAGAGAGCTTGGTTAAGGCAGCAGTTTTCATCCTAACATAAGCTAGCCCAAGCATCAATGTGCCATGCAAAGATGATTTCAGTGCCCAGTGCCATTTGGTCCCTGCCAGGGAGAGGAAAAGTGCTCAGGTGATCTTTTTTCCTGTATCCTCTGCCGCCAGTTTGTTGCTGTTCCCTGCTTTGCCAGGTCCTCTCACTACCCACTCATTTCTCTCCTGGCTCCTGCTGACCCTCTTCTCCTCTGCAGAACTATAAACCAAACAGGTCCCTAAAGAACTTTTCATTAATATAATTTATTAGTTAAATCTTTTCTTTGACCTATTTCCCGTTCAACTAGCATGTCTCCCCATCCACTCAGTATAATTGCTACTGCACCTGAACTCAGCTGCTGGGGTTTAAATGGCCTGACATATATCACTGAGTCACAGGATATTAAGAGAAAGGTGAGAGGATTATTGGCGCACTGCCACTAGGATCAGATTGGATTTCTTGTCCAACCACTGAAACATGTGGTTGTATAAAGAGGGTTCACACAGGCTTGATTTAGACCTTACTCAGAGCTTGACTGTGTTGAAAACAACACAGAGGTTTCACTAAGGACTAAGGACTTGGCCATCTAAGGAAGCCCTCCTTAGTTACATTGTCCTGTTGATCTTTGGAAAGGGAGAATCTACATGAGGCTTTGTAGGATGAGGCTGGTGAAGAATACTGTGCTGACCTGCTCACTGTGGAGCTGGAGTCCCATCAATATTCTACTGCCTGGCAGTACTGGCCTTTTGTAGGTGCTGGTAGAGGCAGCCTGATCTCACCTGCCAGCCTGCATGTGGCTCCAGAAGCTCCCATTGCTGTGGTTTCTTCTTTTAATCATAGTTCTCTTCCTACTGATCCTCCTGTTTCTAAGTTTAAAGAAGTATTAAATGGTGGGCCCTGGGTTTTCAGTGACAGTTAATGTTGTTTCACTTTCTTTTCCACCATTTGAACTATAAAACATCACACAGCTACTCTCTTTGCCAACAGACACAATTCTGCCTTTTTGTTCTTTTTCCTGGGAAAAAAAAAAGGGCCCCTGACATCATCTGCCTTGTTCAGGGTCTTTGCAATTGGCTCCCATCTCTTTCTGGGCTCCTCCTTCTCTCCCCTCATTTTCCCTAGCCCCCCACCCCATACTGAGGAGTAACCAGGGAAACCAGGAACCATGGCAACGCAAAGCTGCATAATTTATCTGCTAGGAAAGAAATACAAGCATGCAAAATCCCTTTAATGTTTATACCAGGTGACTGGATCCAAGTCTCCTCTTTTCCTTTCTCTTTGGAGCAAGAAGGTTGTGTGGCTGACTCTTCTTTGCTGAGACTGCCAGTGCCACCAGCCCTAGGCAGTGCTCACCTCCTGTCACTTGCTTCACCCAGTCAAAGCCTTCATCTCCGTGTGCCCCTGCAGAGCCAATGTGTCTCAGTTTCCCTCAGTGTGATGGTCCTTTCCCACTAAGCACATGTTAGACTTGCTAGGACAGCTCCCCCCGCAGCATCTTGCTCCCCAATATTATTATAGGGATTTGGTTGCCTCACTACTACGTGCTCCTCAGATGTGAATACATTTCTCAGCAAGATGTAGGGAAGTGTTTTTATTGCCAACCAGGGGTGGAGAGCTTGGGCAGGGAAGATTCTGGGTCTAGGCTTCAAAGTATAAGCGAACTTGGCATTACTCTATAGCTCTGGACATATTTTCCTTGACTCAAAATAAGTCTGCGATGGAGGAAAGTGAGTTTTCCCAGGCCCACTGAGCTGCTCACCTTCAGGTTCCAAACTCTCTGGATGAGGAACAAGGCTTTCTCCCTGCCAGGCAAGACCAAGGACATAGAATATGTATTTTCATTAGTATTTACTATAAACTCATGATGGTGTCAAAGATGTGTTATTGTCACTGATACTCCAAATAGCAGGAAGGGAGTGCAGCTGGGGAGGGAGTAACATGATGGCTCTTTTCTCTCTCTCTCTCCAGTCAAAATGATATCTTCCCTTTTGCCCCAAAATGAGGAACAGGGTGGTGCTAACCCCTGGCACTCACTCACTGCCCATCAGCAGGGCTGTGCATGGGGAAACCAGGTGAGGACTCTGCCACTCAGCATCATTGCCCTGGGGCAAAGCTCTCTAAGTCCCACTCCAGGTCACCTTGTCCTGCAGTCAGGCCAGTTTCCTCAGGTGATGATAGTAAGACCTCAGCCCCTTGGAAACCTCACATCCACTTCTTCTCTGAAAGGGTAACACGGTTCTTGGAGTTTTTGGTATCAGCTGTGAAAGTGTCAGACAGCATTGCCCTGCACTGCTCAGAGGCCAAGTCAGCAAAGAAATAATTGCCTGGTTTTGCTACTTTAGAGGAGTGAAAGAAGCAAGCTGCTCTTGACTTCTAGCTTAGTTCCAAAATAGAACACTGAATATAAGTTGCCTTCTTTAGGAGAAGAATGATGACAGTAGTAATAAATTGTACACATTTATTTTTGAGTTTGCAGATGGGTGAATGTTGAGTGATGGCTGGGAAGAAAACAAACAAACCCTGGCAAGCAGCTATTTTTATAGGATAGTTTTGTGTTGAAATTTCTATAAGTTGGCAATGGAACTGTCATGAGACCTTTTATCCAGATAAGACTGTGCCAGAATCTTCAGGAAACATCTTGCACACTTAATTTTTTATTTACAAAAGCAAGAGGAGGGAGGAGAAAGAAGGCTTGCAGGAATGCTTGCAGACATACAGTGTCTGCTCCATAAAGCACCAAATATCTTCTTATTCTGTGGATGTAAATGGGACTTTTTCCAAGCCTGCCACTTGCTAAGTTCAAATCTGGGATAGCTCCAAATCAGCCCTTGCACCGGATTTGCTTGTGGGTTGGGGAGGGAGATGTCACTAGGCAGAGTAAGCAAAGTTCATGAAACTTAAGGACCAGTCTGGGATATCTCCCCTTTAAGGTCAATGAGGCTGTTGAGGGGAGGCTGGCTTTCTGTACAGCTCTTTGAAAGAGAAGAAGTCAAACCTCTGCCAGCCATGTTGGCATATCACTCTGCCAGCACTCAGGCAAGATCTGCTCATGAGAAGCACTGAGCCAAGAGAATGCCTGCTGCCTCTGTGACTGCAGCTCCAGCCCGGGTCCTCTGAAAAGAACTTCTTTATCAGTGGCTGCTGTTTGTGTTTAGAGTCTAGGAAGTGTCTGAACTTTTTTAGACTTTACACTATGCCATGAAAGTGTTGCTGCATGCATGCATGAATTTGTCCATCCCTTAAATCTGAACCATAAAGAAAATTATTTAGAATGAAATGTTGGCTTGCAAGAAAAAACATTTTATGCTAAAAATAAAAAAAATCTAAAGCCCTTGACATTGGCGCAGATAGTTTCTGGTTAATAAGGCATGTCCAAATTCTGCTTATTAGAGTCATTCTGTTGTTCTGTAGAAATCTGCCTGCAGAGGGGAGGAAAGGGTTACCTGCTCTGTGAGAACAGAAATCTAAGACGGGAGCTTTATAACTGGGTCTGTGATGTGGACATTAGATAATAATGTCTCAAAACGAAACTATTTAAGCAGCTCCGGTTTCTATGACCAGCATGTTTGTAATCAAAGGGACAGCTTCCCAAAGAGGTTTTCTTAATGTTTATAAGGATTAACTGGTTTTGTGTTGAGATTATTGAGCTCATCTTGATGTGTTTATTTGATTTTGATTTGTTGTCTTGTTTGCTGTGTAATGTTAATAACTTAGTTTTAGGAGCATCTTTTCCTTGACTTTACTCCCTTTTTTTAAACTTAGTTTCTTTCAGTAAATAGGAGCCAGAGGAGGGCCACAAGGATGATCAAAGGGCTGGAGCAATTGCTTTATGAGACAAGCTGAAGGAGTTGGAGTTGTTCAACCTGGTGAAGAGAAGGGTCAGGGGGAACCTCATAGTAGCATATCAATCATAGAATCATAGAATAGTCCAGGTTGGAAGGGACCTCAAAGATCATTGAGTTCCAACCCCCCTGCCATAGGCANGGTAGTACTTTTTAATAGGATATGTGATGGAAGGACAAGAAATAATGGATCCAAATTGGAAGAGGGTAGATTCAGGCTAGATATAAGAAAGAAGTTCTTTATGGTGATATAAGAAAGAAAGAGTTCTTTATGAAACAGGTTGCCCAGGGAGGTTGTGGATGCCCCCACTCTGCAAGTGTTTAAAGCCAGGCTGGACAAGGCACTGAGCAACCTGATCTAGTGGGAGGGTTCCTATGGCAGGGGGGTTGGAACTAGATGGTCTTTAAGGTCCCTTCCAACCCAAACTATTCTATGATTCTATATAAAATCTTGATTACGTCCTTCAAATTTGCCAACATTTCACCCTCTAAAAATTCACAGCAAATTCCACAATTTTCATGCACATGTGCAGTTGCAATTAGCACACCAGCATTTCTGATGGAATTTGTTGCATGTTTGAGCAATGAGGAAAATTTTCAAAACAGTTTGTGAGTAGCAGACTGTGAGTCTTATGAGTATTTCAGAGTAAAGATCAGTGCTGGGCCTAAGCATCAGGTTGGTCTCCGCTGAAGAGCTCTTGGAAGACCCCACATGCATTCAAGACATGGCTCCATGATGAGGGTCAGATCTAAACCCTGAGGCATCAGTCACGGATTACCTTCCATGATCATTGCATACCCATGGAGCCTATTCTAGGTAGCCAAAAGACATGTGCCAAGCCCTTCAGAGAGCAAATACTGAGGCAAGGCAGAAAGAAGGAACGTAATTTATAACTAGGATGAGGATGGAGAGGGGACAGGAGCCCTGAGGGAGGAAAAGAGGCTGTCTGAAATGATCAGCAACCACTAACAATCACCACNAGAGGAGAGGGGAACCTGGAGCTGAAAAATGAATTTTGAAATCTTCTGGGGGAGGGAGAGCTTTTAAAAAAACCCCAGATTTCCCTTTCTTTCACTCCTGCTGAATGCATCATATTGGCACCAAATCCATGTTACAGTGCAGGTGATGTCCTCACCATGAGTGAAGCAGCAACCTCTGTAGCAGCAAGGGCGTAATACACAGTACAGTCATTCAGCTCTCTTTCTGATAAAGACAAAATTCCATCAATGCTGGGGGCTTTTTGTTTTGCTTTAATGCCTGGCTGAGATTTCACAGTGCCTGATTTGAGCAGTGTATCTCACATGGATGCCACAGTCCTGCAGATTCACAGGCATCACCCAGTGCTCCTCACTGCTTCTGAACTCAGACATTTGGGCCCAGAATAGACTCCTAAGCTCCTCCATAAAACTTAATTTTTTTTTAACTAATGTGTTGTGAGGTTGGTGCAGCTGTCATGGACTCAGGGATCAAAAGACATTGGGGAAGTTGCAGAATATTTTCCTCTTCTTCTAGCCTCTAATAGTTGTGAGTCAGTTACCTTTGGAAAATGAATTTTCCTCTGTCCTCAAATGTGTGAGAAGAACACATGAAAGGCATCGCATGCTGCTGATCAAGAATAACATGGGGAGCAGATTGCACCTCCTAGTACATGCTGCAGGAGCCAAGTTGAAACCTGATCTGATCCAGGGAGGCCACAAAAGGAGACAGCATAGGCTTGGGTGGGACTTGATAGCAGGTGGAGGTGGATATGAGGTTGATCCAGGTTTGATGGGCATAAGGGATCTGGATCTGGAACAGAAGAGTTGTAGGTCCGATGAGTAGTAGTTGTTGTGAAGCTGGGATCCTACACCAGAAATAATGACATGGTGGGAAGGTAGGTGTAGAGGACTGAGATACCAGCAAGGGAGTGGAAGACACAGCAAAAGAGGGTGGGGTGGACAGTGTAGCCGTACCTTCTCCTCTATACTCGCTGACTTGCAAAGTGATAGCCATTACCTTTGGTTTTGCTCCAAGTGACCCTGAGGTTTCCTTCTAACCTTGAGCTGAGGACCCCTGGTGCTGTGGCACCTCTTATGGACCCACCAGCTCCCCTGGAAAGTGTGTCTATGCTGTAGAGACATATCTGTAATGAAGTCAGGACAGAAGTGATGTACTCCAAGATGCCCTGTGGGACCTGTCTCATAGTCACTTGCCCTGCCCTATGCTCACCTGCTGGTGTCATTGTTAGCAAAATGCCTGCTGCCAATAATACCAAATAACCTTAATATCAAATAATGCCTTGCAGTCTCTACTTTCTAAGGTAAATCCAGTGTTTCAGCCTTGTGCTGCCTCTCACTTGGGGTATCATCGTGCACAACCACCAAAACTTCCATCTGATGGTCTCTTATCCCTTCAGATAGATAGATACAAGGGGTGAGTCTCTTCTCCAGGAGGTGACAGGCTCTACTGGAGTGGGCTATAGAGGTGCCTTGTCTCATAAACAAGGGGGAAGAAGAGCTTTAGCCCAAAGATGCAGATTCTATCTACTCTGCTTGTTCACCAGGTTAGTCTTGCTGCTTGGCATAAGCTCCAGGCTTTAATTCTTTCTTCAGTGCTCCCACCTACTTTGCGAAATCCCAGTAACCTGCATGAAAAGGGCACCCAGTNCCATAACCCTGTCCATCTCAAAGGGCTACAGAGGACAGGTGAAGTATAAAAGGAGAAAGATTCCTATTCAAGGCACTGGGGTAGCACTCATCCTGTCTCTTTCTTCTTAGGACAAGAGAACTGCTTTGGAAACCTGACTTCCAGCTTTCACAATGGATCTTCACATGAAACTTCCCAGTTCTAGCAGAACAACACCAAGACATTGTTCCATTTTGTTCCAGAGGAGGAGGAGAAGGAATTCATCCCCAAGTGAGAACTACTGGAGGTTTTTTGCTGGAGCTGGAAGGTGTGAGAAATGATAAGACATTGATTAGTTCTCTAAGTCAGTGACAGATACACCCTCACCACGGTACCAACCGGCCTATTCGCTCCCACCTGTTTGTTCCCTAACTTATCTCCTTGACTCCTCCCAAACACATCTGATATCAAAGACAGGCAAACTGTACACCACAGCCCCTTCACCAGCCTGTGGTGCTCATGCCATAGACATACTTCTTTACTGAGAACAAAAGCATGGCAATGAACTTTTATTTGCTAAATCAGAAGGGGGAAAAAAAGCTGAAAATATTGGGACTACAATTTCCCTTTCTTTCACTCCTGCTGAATGCATCATATTGGCACCAAATCCATGTTACAGTGCAGGTGATGTCCTCACCATGAGTGACCTGCATGAAAAGGGCACCCAGTGATCTCAAAAATGGCATCCCAGTTGCTTCTGAGGTGCTTTACTGGTGACAAAGGTGTTTGATCAGCAGCACTTGCTCTCAGAAGCAAAAAGGGCTTCCAGAGCAGACCACCCTCCTCCCATTAGCAGCCCCCAGCATTTTACACCAGGTGTAGCATGGGTGTCAGTTTGCTAATTCTGCTCTTAATTTTCCTCGCTGGAGGACAAATGCCCATGATTCTCCTTTTATGTTTGAATTTTGGCAAGGATGTTGCAGCAACATCTCTTTGAGGGAGCTCCCCTTTCCTGCCTCTCAGGAGATGGTAGAAGAGATAGGACATACACATGAAAAGCCCAGCCTGAGAGCATGTGCTACAGATACTGCAAGTTTGGGAACTGAATTTTTGCAAAGCTCAGGGGCTCATGGACAAAGATAACCACTTCCATTTTTCCCCTCCACTGCTGCTCTTGGAGGTGACATGTCTCAGAGGGACGTTCATCTGAGATGAATCAGCTGCAAGAGACACAACTGGAAGGCTGAGGAAATTTGTGCTTACCAGCTCACAAACATGGGGACGGGAGTTCTGTTTTATGTTTTATGGCTTCAGAAAATGAGGGGAAATCTCTTGTTTTTCAATTATAATCATGACCACTGATGAAAAATTGCAGTAAGCTATTGTAGGTGTGTGATCATGGAGTGATAGAATGGTTTGTATTGCAAGGGAACTCAAAGATCATCTGACTCCAATCCCCCTGCCATAGGCAGGGACACATCCCACTAGACCACACTGCTCAAAGCCCCATGCATCCTGGACCCTCACCCTGGATTTACATGCTTTGCTTCTAATTTTTTTTTTTTTTTTGCTTCCTTTATCTTCGCAGCCACATTAAAATTCTCACATTTTTTTACAATCCCTCTATGGCTAAAGTGACACAGAAATTCCTCCACATAAATAGTGAGGACAGCCATATCTGGGAGCCATATCTTGGAGATCATTTGGTTTGCTATGTTGCAAATATTAACAATTTGGATTGTGCAGTATGCATTGTGGATATGTATATCTTGCTGTCTGGGACAAGCCCTTACTTGTCACAGACGGAAAGATATAATCACACTGGACCAGAATTACTTCTCCCAAATTCCAGCAGCGTTGGATTTGTTTGCAAAAGTGGTAAATTTGCACATTATTCCAAATTTCATGAATTGTCAGGATGACTGATAAAATAAAACCTCACTCTATTCATTATGAAGTTAAAAGGGAAGCAGTTAGATAGCTGGAGTCCACCCTCATCACCTGCTCAGCTGCACTGGCAAGTTAACCAGCTAGATCCACATCATCTTACAGTCTAGTGTGAAGGCACATACAAAATTCCAAATGCAGACTCCAATCTGTTTGCAAATGACAAGTTTATTTAGTAAAACATCTAACTAATTCCTCTTATTCAAATGACCCTTCTACATGGACATTCAAAAGCTGGATCCAAATAGAAGCTGAAAGCTGGGGCACTAAGCAGCACTGCGGTACTTCCAGAAGTTGCTCAAGAAGCTTCCTCCAGAGAGTGAACCCATCAGGTGCCAGAAGATGCTGGAAGCTGCATCTGTTTGCCCAGCTCCTGGTGTGAACCCCTGCTTGGGAGAATGAATTAGGCCCTTAATGGTTTACAGAAAGGCTTTGGAAAGAAAAGTTTATATTTACATAGTACACTTCATCCCAAAGGACCTTAAATCACACTGCACAAGTTTACATAAACAGCAGAACTGAAATGAAGCTGCATCAGGAATGGAGGGTGGCAGCCAGCTGGCATATGTTAGCAGGACAAAAATAAGGGAAGTTACTATTTTTGGCCAAGGACACCAGGGCAAACCCCTCCATTGCAAAAGTGCCTTCAAAACTTCAAAGTGCAGTTTTACTCTAAACAGTGATTGTGGATAAATCTTTTGTAGTCAATCGATTTGTTCCCAGGCACATCTGGGGAATTCACTCACTAAAATAAGGTTTTGCAGTGTTTAGTGCCTGCTAAGGCTGAAGAACTTCCTATCCAGAATAGCACATTTGTACTCTAACTCCAGCCCCATTTGTAAGCCTTCCTTGTGCAGCTCTCACTGCTGAGGATGGCAGACTCAGAAAGAAGCCATACTTGCTTTCCCAGCTGATGTTACATTGAAATGGCAAATCTAGAAATGTACATTTCCAGTTGTCAGCTGGGCAAATCTGTGGGTTGATTAGAAAGACAAATTTCCACATTTCCACCAGTTGAGGCAAACCTTTGGAATGCATCGGGCATTTAAATTACTTGTGCCAGGACATTTGAAGGTCTTGTCCAAAAGCTCATTGCAAAACAGGTTGTGTGGCATCTCTTGGGTCTCTGGGCTACAAAAACCCTTCACAAGACAGAAAAGCATGGACTCTCACAGCAAGATCACTGACAAAATGCATAGTATTTTTAAATGACAGCTGTGGATCCCAGTCTGAAGTCCAAAATCATGTGGAAAGGATTGATCATTTCACAAATCTCCCACAAGTGGGGCAAGGCTCCAAGGGTGGCAACTGAGATTGGGACAGCAAGTCCTTTTCCTTAACTGCTGTGGGAAAGGGATAAATTCTGCTCATCTCATCTCTAACTTTATGTGCTCTGTGCCTAAGAAATGTGTAAATGTGCAGCACAGGAATGTGATGCTCTGGGGGAGCAGAGGCTGGGAAATGCAAGACAGCTCTCTCCCTGATCAAATAACTGCGGCAAAAATGCACCAGTGGATCCACCTTTGATTGTGAGCATATTACAAAGCCATACCATATCAGTTCCTAAGATTCCTAGATAGGGAAAACTGGTCAAAAATACTGCCTAGAACTCCCAGTTTTGTATACTGACATCTCCCTTGTCCTTTAATTTAGTGCCCTGGCATTTGTTCTGTTTGCAAAGCAGTAAAGAATTGCACTTTCCAGGGAAAAGAAGTTTTGTCTAATATTTGTCTTCACTTTAATTTCTTTTTAATACACCAGTGACATCCAACATGAGGTCCAGTATATAAAAGCGATTACAAGCTAGAAAAGGCCTGCAAACCTTGAGGGATGATGCTGCAGGCAGGGAGGGAAGCCCCACAGACCAGCACTTCAGCACTCAAACTGATTATGCACAAGTTTCATAGATTCAGGAGTGAGCTCAGGCACTCAGAAAACCTCTCAGTAAACAAAAATGCAGAGCATCCTGCTCTTCTCCACCACCTGCCTCCTGACATGGGGCCCTGCAGGGAAATGCACTGTGCTACTGCTGATGTTTCCCCTGAGCAGTCTTGCATCCATGATGGTATGAAAAATTAATAGAGAAATACAGAGTGCATTAACAAATGCTGACATATATCCCACAGTTAACAGCATGCAGAACTTGCATCTCTTAGCAAAGGAAGTGCCCCACGCAGCTCAGCAGGTCATGTCACTGAATCAGTAATGCTGTGTACCATAAATCATGACAAATATTCCTAGTATTATGTCAGGCCCACATCCGAGATGTTGCTCTCAACATCAGTGTAGGAGGGCTGCCTGACGCATGCTCTGAAAATTGCCACTCTAATGGGTGCATGACACAGGCTGCTACAAGCCTCTGCTCTCAAGCTGAGAAGAGTCCTTCTTTCCTTCTGGTGCAGTGAGGGGGCAGCTATATTTATAGACCAATTGCATTTAGCTCATGAAGTCTGGCTGATGTCTCTGTGCAGCCTGTGATGATGTCCCACCAATATATTACTCTGACATGGAGAGAGGGTGCAGGCAGGACCTTCTAGAAACTAAAGGAGAAACCCTAGTACTGGTAATGACTGGGATGGCAGTCCTCTTTTTGCCAGCAATGGAGACAGATGACAATCTGGTGAATTGTATACACTGTAAAGACCAAGACCTCTGTAAAGTTTAACAGAGTAGACAACTCTGTAGAGTAGACAACTCCTAGATAAAGTTTTTCTGAAAAGCTCCAAGGCTTGAGGTACCTCCAATGGTGCAGCACAAGATGGGACTGGCTCAGGTGATCAGAAGTGATCCTGAATCACAGAATCACAGAATCACAGAATCACAGAAGACCTGGGTTGGAAGGGACCCCAAGGATCAAGTAACTCCACCCCCGCTGCCTAGCAGGCCGTCCTAACAAANCTTTCCAAAGTCTCTATGTCTTTTCTGTACTGAGGGCTCCACACCTGGACACAGTACTCCAGATGGGGCCTCACAAGAGCCGAGTAGAGTGGGAGGATCACCTCCCTATCCCTGCTGACCACCCCTCGCCTGATGGAGCCCAGGATCCCATTTGCTTTCCGATATGTGTGGTCTGTCCCACCCAGGCCAGACTTGTACCCAGTTATGGATACCTGGCTGTATTCATTGACTCCAAGCTTTGTCTCAGGGATAAGAACAGCAAGGACTGGGCTGCCAGCCAAGCCAGTGAAATTAGGGGCCTCACAGGTGACACTGACACTTTATACTGTCCTTATGACACCTTTCTGGATGATGATGGCAGCCTACTTTTGAGGGGACAGTCTGAGGTCGGGGTTCAGTGAACCACATGTAGAAAAGTGCCTCTTCTCACTGTGAAGAAGGTCCTGTGGGCCAGCAGTAGCTCTCAGCATACTCTTCTTCCAGGGGACTGAAAGCATGTGATGAGGAGGAAAGACACTTGAGAGGCATTGCTTCCAGGAAAGCACCTTGCTCAACCATATGGAGCTCCTTCTGCTCCTCCTCTGCATCTTTCTTCTTCTGGCACCGCTGCCAGCAAGGAAGAGGAAGCTGGAAAAATGTCAGACAAAACTGTGTGGGAGAGTTGTGCCTGGTTGGAAAACCTGCAGCTGTCCAGCACTGACATGCCAAATATTCCCACGCTGATTGTCTCTTATGCCCAGTTGACAGCCAAGTTATCTCAGGGAGTGCTGCTTTGTAGTGATTTGTTAGGAACTTGAACAATGGTCCCATCCAAAAGGTGAATCACAGAAGTTTCACAGTGTGAACAACTGGGTGGAAATCAGTGACTTCTGGCTATGTCCTGTCGTCTGCCCCACTGAGTGCCATGGCAACCATCCCACAGCCCAGCAGCTCCACCTGGTACTCTGAGGTCCTGGCTCACTGTGGGGGCTGATGTACCCTCCTACCCTTTCCCCAAGCAGAAACAACAACTCGGGAAGTAAAAGCTGTGTTCTTCATTTGGAGACTGCCCCTGCATACTAGCTTACATGTAGCAATTGCATTTCAGCATCTCACATCAAAGTAAGTTCCTTTGTGTAGCCAGCTCTGAAAGGAGAAACGAGCTTCTACCCAAACCCCAGCTGAGATTTAGACCTGCACTTCTGAGGCAGCTCTTTTCATTTAGACCATGGAGCTGCTGCCTTAAAAAAGGTACCCAGCCCCACTTTGATTTTCAGATTCTAGTCTCTACACAGGGACTGAATCAAAGTAACTTAAATCGTGGCTTTGATTCATGTTCCCAGAGTTGGCTTAAGATGTAGTTTCATGGGCTTCCTGCTATTTGTTATCATCTGCTTGCTGGAGATTTATACTTCCCTGGCAGAGCTTGTGGACCTGGATGTGTGTATTTGCATCTCTGCGCTTTGATGTTCACAGTTTTCCAAGACAGTACAGAAACATGAGCACTCACAACCAGGAATAATAGTGAGAGTTGAGGAATTAACATATGCCTTGAAATACTTCCATTCTGTTCTGTGGGATAAGGCACTCAGTATTCTGGTTTAGCAGTGTTTACACATCTCCCCTATCCAGTTGTTTACATCATACTCAGTAATTACCTTCACAGAGCTGTTTGGCTGTTTCTGGAGATGAGGTAATCTTTGCTTGTACTGTTGTACTGTTTTGCCCACTCAGTTTGCTGCACTGAAGGACTTTGGATTACTTCCTCTGGCGATTTTATTTCACTAGCTCTTTAGAAAAAGCTATAGCTATTTTCTCATCTAGCACTGCCCAGAACTTTTGTCTCAGGGAAGAATATGAGAACAGTCAACTTCCTGCCACTTTAGCTTCTTCTTTTTCAGAGGTCATCAGGTCTTCTGCTGTAGCCCATGCATATGTGGCATCAGTTTAACTGAAGATGCCACATTAGCCTGGGATGAAGAAACTGATGTGTCTCAAAAATTGAATGCATCCCATCACACTCCTCTGGGGTCTATGTATGGGTGCAAGTGAAGTCATACAAGGCACTTGTGCCTGATCTGGGTTGCAGCAGGGTCCTAGGAAGGGATGGGTCAGGTTTAGTTTGAATCTGATGTCTGGGTAGGTATGGGTGTGGGAGGAAGATGCAAGCATTTAACCGAGGTCCATCTCTGCCAGGGGAGTTCTTGTTTGAAGGCACTGTCATGAGGTGGGTGGGTCACTGGAAGGGTCTAAGGTAGACATTTTTTCCAAGTTCTGTCATTTACGTGCTAGGTGACATTCAGCAAGGCAGCCACCTGCTCAGAGCTGTTTGTGCAGTGTCTATGCAATGAGTGTAAAACTATCTGCCTCCAAAATCACTTTGAGGCCCAGCAGTAGGACATGGTATCCAAGGTCTCTCTTTGCTATTTCTGCTTGAATTTTGTTTTCTTGCAGGTAATAAATCATAGGATGGGACAGAGAGCATCCCCCATTCCAACTAACCCACAGCCATGTTGCTCAGGCTTGCTGCTGGGATGTGGAAGAGGAAATCCCTGGGGCTGTGGAAGCAGCTGTGTTGACTGATAGAGACTACATCTGAGGAGTCCCCATTCTGGGTGTATACTCAGCTCTTGTTCTACTCATCATCATCCCACAGTGAGCTGGCAGAACCCAACATCCCCATGCCCCAACTCCTCCAGGGCAGAAGTCCAGTATCCTCCCACAAATGGTTGATGGAGATATGTGCATAGAAACCTGCACAGGTTTTGCACAAAGCAGCCAAGATGAGCACCTACAGCAAGGGCCACCAGCTCCACTGGGAAGGACAGTGTTCTGTCAGAGAGAGCTAGGAAAAATGTAATGAAATTACATCTTTAACTGGTTCTGGGAACACACAGCAAAGCCAAGGTATGACTTAAATTGATGCTGCTTCTGTGTTCATGTGAGCCCTCTAATCCTTGAGTTGCCAAAGGTCTCAAGGGACCATTACATTAGGTAAAGGTTACCAAAGGGCAGGCTGTTCCAGCCTCTTCTTGCCCTTGGCAGGCAGGGAGAGACTGGGTTGGGATAGCAAGGATGTCTCTGTCTCCCTTGTGTGAGCAGCACCTACAGACAAATTGTGGATACAGTTTTCTGACCTTTTTCTTCCATCAAAACGGCACAGAGGAACTCCATTTGAACCAAAAGCTCACCTGGGGTTTTTTTTTAACTTTTAGGAGGATTAACTGAGACTTACATCTGAGAAATCAGGCTAATTCCAGTCTAAAGTGCAGAACAATCTACCCCTGGATCCCAGGAGGCTAACATCATAGCCCATTATTAGCTGTGCCAGTTTACAGTTATTTCCTTCCCACATTTCCTTTCAGGTGTCAGTCCAGATTGCAATTGCTTTTCTTCCGGAGAGCACTATATTTAAGACTGAAAAATTGAATGTTATTAATATAGTAGGTGTTGTACTGAGCAGTCCATTCTGTGACGGGGTGTTTATAGCGTTGATGCTCTTACTCAGTCCATTTGTAATCAGAAGTAATAGTACCACTTCACTTGCTCTGCTTGAGGATGCTGCAATAAATCCTGATGAGGGATAGCTTGGCTGCAGCTGGTGGGTGATGTACAAGTCTTATGCATTTTCACTTCTTTAATGTTTATAGCCTTTTTACGTTATATGAATATTGCCAGTCCTGAGGATTCAGCCGTCATAAATCAAGCCTCAAAAAATAATGAGGTTTCACAGAATGTGTACATTTGAAGTGTGTTTTATGGGCCTCCAAATGCTTCAGCTTTTGTGTCATGCTGTCGGGCTTCCCCCATTTTTCTGCCATGAGCTTACTTCAAGAAGGAAAAAATAAAGCTGACATTCATGTATAACCATCTGATTCCAACAGCTGGCCCCTACCAATATCACCTGATACCAGGAAACTGGAGATAATGTTGTAAGAGCATCGGCACAGTCAAGCAGATCCTCATCTTTGCAATGGGTCAACGTAGCTCAGTTTCAACAATATCACACAGAGCTCATATACTCCTGTTTTTCTGTTTAAATAAAAGCTTTCACAACCAGATGCTTGCTGCCTTGAACTCCTCACGTGGAAGGAGGAATGAAGAGTACATTTCTGAGGTGTTAGCAACAGAAGACACTTCTCAGCATGTCATGGACTAAGCACATGCATTTGCCACTCCTGTCAGAAGGGAGGTCCCGCAGCACATACTTTCCAGCCACCATCTCATTGTCGTGGCCTGCTCCATTGATGCAAGTGTCTATGAGGTTGCATCATGAAGTGGGCAAGGGAATCTATGCAGGTTAAAAATAACCATGCTTCTTTCTCCCTCTCTTCCCCTTTCCTCACAGTTTTAAAGCATTACTTTAAGCCTGAGTGGGTTTCCTGCTCACTGGTTCCCACTGCAGCAGTAACGAGGACATGGCTGAAGGGATAGTGTGTTTGCTGGGCATTGTGAATGGGAGACATCACTCTGAGTATTAAAGAGCGTTCTTAGGACTGCTCACAAAGGGAAATATTCTGAAGCAAGTCCAAAGAAGGGCAAGAAAGTTGGTGAGGGGTCTGGAGAACCAATCAGAGGCACTGCTGCCTGTACTGGTGTTGTTCATCTTGGAGAAAAGGAGACTGAATGGAACCCCTCCCACTCTCTACAGTTACCTGAAAGGAGGTTGTACAGAGATGAAGGTCAGTATCTTCTCCTGAGTAATGAGTGATAGGACAAGAGGAAATGGCCTCAAGTTGGACCAGGGAAGGATATTAGAAAAAACTTCATCAAAACGTTGTCAAGCATTATAGAATCATAGAATCATAGAATAGTTTGGGTTGGAAGGGACCTTAAAGATCATCGAGTTCCAACCCCCCTGCCATAGGCAGGGACACCTCCCACTAGGTAGTCCTGGGAAGTGGTGTAATCACCACATATAGAGTTATTTAAAAGACAGGTAGATGTAGTGCTGAGGGACATGGTTTAGTGGTGCTTTTGACAGTGTTAGGTGGATGGTTGGGCTCATTGATTTTAAAGGCCCCTTCCAACTCAGATGATTCTACAATTCAATGTGCATGAGAAAGGAAGGAGAAAAAAATCAGAGAAGGGGTGCCATGTCATCTCTAGTGGAAGTACAGAAGAAACTAAGAGCCAGGAGTGGTGTTTGCTGGAAAGACAAGCTTGGCTTTCTTGCAGTGCTCAAGGACTTGTGACTTCAAAGAGATTTTTTGAAAATAAGGAAGATGATACCTAAGAAACACCCGATCCTAGCATCAGTTCTTCTTAAAACCTAAACATAGCCCCAGATTTAGTTCAGGACTTCACCTTCCCTGACTCAAAAACTGGATTTCTAAACAAAACACAACCAAGCAGGAAAGCTAAGATTAACAGTTCTGCTTTGAGTGTATTTCCCTGGGTGTGATCTGTAAGCATCTGCTAGAATTCTCATTATTACCTTGGTACCCATTTGTAAGACAGGGTCTTTACTCCAGGGTCCACCTCTTTATCTTTTTTAAGTGTCTCCTAGTGACAGAGACTACATTTCACTATCAGTATGTACAATTTCTAGTACTGTCTGATCACTCCCACAATATAAATGCAGCATAATCATCAAAATAATGCATAAAGCCCTCACTGCCTGTAATCTTAATATGTCTGGAGTTGTGCCTTCATAAGCATCTCTTTCTAATGATCACCCACTTACCTAGCACTAAGGAACTCAGGGCACCCTCCAGAGGTGACAGGGTGCTTTTATCCTCATACTACACATGAGCAACAGTGATGTGCCACAGGGCATGTAACGTGTGGACATAGTGAGGGGAGAACCAATGCCTGCTGAGACCTTGTTCTACACTTTGAACATCTGGCCTTATTCTTCTTCCTACACAACAGTGGGAAGTGGGACGTGACTTCTGAGAGGAGTGGAACCAGAGCCTCCACAGGCTAAATAATTTTATGAGTCCCCTGAAAGCCACCACAGCACTTGGTGGATTGGAAAGGGGAAAATGAGAAGGGAATAATACAAAGTCCACCTCTGTTTGCTGACATCCTTTCTTTCTTTTGCTCTCAGTCAGTGTTTCCCAAGGGGGAATCTGTAGGGAATCCCATCTCCATATAGACTCATGTAAGAAAGGAAGCAGCTGGTCCCTGACATTTACTACTGTTCTTCAGCTGGGAAGCTTTGGTTGAAACACTGGGCAAAACCACATTTCTCTGGGTTATATTCATCCTGCCTCATTTGGTTCAATTAAGTAATTAATACTTCAAAAACAACGACCAAAAATCCTTTGGGAGCACATTTCACCCAGGACAGGGAGTGCCAGAGTATAAGTGGAGGTAAGTAAGGCTGAGGTGCTGTAGGACACAGGTTTATTCCTGTTCTTATTTTAGCTGAACCAGTTCACCCTCCCTGGTAAATAGGTGATAAGGCAGTGTGTTTATAGCGAGTATCCTGCGTGGCACAGCTGTACTATGGATTAGGTAACATCACTGACTCACCACAGAGTTATTGGGCCACCTCATCCCTTCCCTTGCCAGGACTGCAGTTTTCACCATGTACGCACTGATGGGCTTTGCACATGCTCACTGAGCTTCACAGCTTTTCTGTGAGGTTACGTGTAATCATAAGTGTTTTTCAGATGTAAGGACTGAAAAATAGATCTTCCCAGAGACATCAAGTTGTTTTCTCTAATTTTTTTCTAGGGCTGCTGAAAGGTCCATTCAGAGACAAATCCTCACAGGTTTGAGCAGGAATTATCACTTAGTATCAACACACCTAGGGAGTTCCTAGCCAAAACTTTGATAACACTGGATATTGGGAACCTAGATCCAAAACAAGCCAAAAATAGGCGAGGTTTTAGTAATCTTGACATAAGCATGAGCTAAAAGCCGAAAGGGCCCAGGTGTTGGACTTTCTGTAATGATTTTGGTGAGTTGCTCTCCATTCTGATTTAATGCACATGGGGTTTTAATGGTTATAATGACTTACCTGGGTGGGCAAGTCCATGATAGGAGCTTGATGAGACTTCCTCTGCACTGCTGCTGAAGCAACACAAGCACAGGGTGTGTGGTCAAGCATGGGGAAGAGGAAGGCTGGATGCTCACTTTCAGTGGACTTGTCCCAGGCATCCAGCGTTTTTTCCTTCCTGCCGAGCTGGAAGCAGACACCCATAACTGCTCTTGTGGAATATCAATAATCGCATAAAGTTGGTGAATATGCAAGGAAATGAAAAAAACTTAATGGGTTGCTACCCAAATGGCCTTTCAATACCTGCTCCAAATGCCCTCAGATGAGAGCTTCATAAACAGCGTCAAAACTCAAGTGAGTTATTTACCCTAAACGCAATTACATTGAAATAATCAGGAAAGCATGCTCACTGAGATTTGGGATTGCAATAGAGGGACTAATTATCATTCATGGAAGACAGTGGGAAGAGCTATAATAACTTGAGTTTGTGGTTTGGCTTCCGGTGTCAACACTGTTTTGGACAGGCTAAAGCAGTTGCCCTTTTCCCATCAGCTCCTTGCAGCCTGCTGAGCTGCACCAGCCCAACTGTGTTACCATGCAGTAATGTATCTTGGGAAATAACTCAGCTAAACTATATACTTACCCCAGTGCAGTTCACCACCTGGCCAGACCAGCAGATAGGTGGAGCAGGGTCCAGGATGAGCTGGGAAAAGCAGCTGCTCCACACTTAGCTGCATCTGGGAGAATATCCTCATTGGAAGATGGTCCAAGGCTGGTCACACTACACCAGCAGGTGCTGTGAGGAGGGTTTTTGCTCTGGTCACATTCCTGCCCTTGACTCTAGCACTCGGAGGCTTCATGGAGTGATTGAGCTCTCCAATCTGGCTGAAAAAAAACAGAGGGTACTTTTCTACGGAGCTATTAGATGACTGAGTTGTCTTCTGTGATCTCAAACACAGTCATCAGATTCTCAATACATGTTACTTATACAAGGGCACAGAGCCATACCCATGGGCCTCCCCATGCTCCATATTTACAATGGAAATACCAGAGAGCAGAAGTCAAGAACATGGTGACTAATGATGTTCCTTCAGCATTACTGCATTGATATTTTGTTTATTGTGCTCTTCCATTCCAGTTCAAGATCCAAAACACAGCCTTGTTCCCTGGCCATTTCCAGGACTGCTGATCTGGGGAAGAATTCTGCTGAAATGGCTTTGTATGCCCTTCACTTGTTAATCCAAAGCTTTTATTGAGTTGAATGTACCTATCCCATGCAATGCTCCCACCACTTTCACTTTTACACCATTCAAAAGCAGCATAACCAGGGGTGAGGGGTTGTTTCCCTACTTTTTCCCTTGTGGATTTGAATGTTGACTTTCAGCCCGAAAAAATATTTACAGCTGTGTTATACAAACTAATGAAAAACAGTGCTTAAAATGAAAGTGCTGGCACAACTTTATGGAGAACAGCAGTGGAAATAGCCATATGGTAATAAACAGGCTACCTGATATGGTTTATTGTTTAACTCCTTGTTTGCTTTTAGAAGCTCAGGTTCATGTTTTCAAGTGCCAGGGTCCTCTGAGACACACGCACATGTTGGGTTAGTAACCCAAACCTCAATCTGCATCCTCTGGGAATATGTAGCCTTAGAGCAGCTCAGCTCCAAGGAGAAAGGAGCCTTCTCAAGCAATGACTGACCATATTTCCATAACTTTCACAGCACAGCACACACTATAAACAAAGCTTCAGTTTCTAAGATAAACAACAAGCAGCTATGGTTTTAAAAAAAAAGGACAAGAAAATGTCTGGGCACTAGTAAATTTCCTTCTTGCAGCTCCCCATCAGGAAAAGAAAAGAGAGTGAGAGATTTTACATCACTTGCCTTTCTCATATGTAGCTGTGGTAGTTTCCTAGCCTGTGATTGTAATGGCACAATGAGATATTTATAACATGCTAGGAAAAATGTTTCCTTTTTAAAGCCCATCACAGTAGCATAATAACAAGCCTTGAAATCTGTCTTTCCTATACTCCAAAATTGCTTGACAAAAATGATTTTTATATGCTGGCTGTTGGCGTGCTTATTAAAGCCATTGCTAAGGAAAAGCTGTAAAACACAGATCTGTGGGCTGCATGCTGCACACATGAATGCACAACCAGATTAGGCCACATGGCAGTAAAAATGGCCCTGCCTGTTCCAACAAGGGCTTCTCTAGTTGTACCTGCAGCTGCAGCCCCTCCAGTACCAGAGCAAGGGTGGGACACTGTGAGTGCAGATAAGCCTTTACAGTAAATCAGCTATAACATGGTTTGGCTCCAGGCCCAGGTAATAGCTAACCAGTTTTATGTTAATTATTTGCTATCATTTTATGCATAGCAATAGTTACAAGCCAGTACAAAGCATAAAAGACTGCAGTGTGTGGTTGGATTTCATAGTCTCTACTCTTTTGATGTACTGCATCACTCTCTAATCTTTAGTTGTCAATGGTACTGGGTTTTCCTTTTGCTCTGGCTTCTTTCTTGCAGCCTCACCTGAAGTAACGTTTAAGCATGTGTTTGTAAGGATAAACAGGAGTGCTCATACATTTGGATATTCCATTCTATTGTTCCTGTGCATACTGGATGGTAATTCCCCCTTAACCACCAACTGCAAAACAGTCATTTTCTCTTGAGTGCCCTAGTAAATCTGCTCCAGTTAGAATATATTTCTATGTGTGGAATGCAACCCCAAGATCAGTAGCAAAATCATAGAACCCACCTCTATCTATTCTGACTACAAGCCCTCAGCCACAAAATCTCAATGAAATGCCCCACTGGGGAAGCCAACCCAGCTTTTTGTGGGACTGGTTGAGAAACTGGTCCATCTTTGGAAAGTCAGCACATTTTTCCCCCGGGGTTACTTTTTAAGCTGTCATATCAAAGGAGCAGCCTGCAGCGGCACTGGCAGGGACAGAGACAAATGTCAGAGAAAGGAATACCAGTAATTTGTAATGCCTTGATGCTTCCCGTAGTGGAGCCATGGTCTGAGATCGGTCTCCATCACAAAAAGATCAGAGCAGGAATCTACTCCCTGGATACTTCCGACAAGGGACTCTTTGCTTCCTTCAAAATCTCAAATTTAAAATTACTTTATAGAGATTTAGATATGAAAATTTTTTCTGAAGTGCTTGTGGAAGAGTTGCCCTAGCTTGGTATCCACCAGTAAGAATTTGGGTTCTCTGTCATGGCTTCTCTGGTCCTTCAGGGCTGGTGTACACTTAAAGTGTCACCACCATAGTTCTACACTACAGACCTCTCAGTGACTCCTGCAAATGGGAACACATCTAAAGAAATCTTTGTCCAGGAGCATGGTATTGTCAGCATGACTTTTGTTTGGGTCACTCTAGGTTTTTGCAGATTAAGGCAAAATGCAACTAAATCCCATATATACATCCCTCCTAATATTTGATATCCATCCTGCATGAGTATAAACGCCTAACAAGACACTGAAGACAATTGGGCCCAAGAGAGATCAGCTTTAACAAGCCTGCAGACTTCTCTGAGAGGTAATTTGTACAGCTGCTAAATAAACACTAGTGGAAATTCACACATAACAGGAGGACCATTCTCCACTCTATGTGCAAGACACACGTTGCTTCATTGATAGTTAATACAGTGAAGAGAGGCTGAAAAAAATTGTGTTTTAATTAAAATAAAATGTAAATAATGGAAGCATCTTCCAGATTACTCCAGAAATGCTGCTCTTGATAGTGACAGGCAGAGCTAAAAACTGAGTGAAAAATGCTTTGAGTCAGGCTGCCAGCTTGATTATCAGACTTTTGTTCTGATATTCACACATCTGTGGGCCTACCTAGGCACTGAAGTGTGGGGTATGGAGAGGTTGTTGACAACTTCACTGCTATGTCAATGGACCTGGTTCCCTGCAAGCCTGGGATCCCCATTAACAGCAGTAGTATCACATTACCTGCAAAGCTGGAACAGAACTGAATGTAGGATGAAATGCTTTACAAATCACACCTTAGTGTTGGAGAAACATAGGAGCAGTGCTAAATGCTCCAAGATATGAAAAGTTTAATTGAGAGAGCAGCTCTTGGGCTCTAAAAATGAGGCCCTGAGCTCATGAGTGGCAGCAGCTGGCTACTGAAGCACACAAAATACACTTGGAGAACTGCTATGTCCTGACACCATCAGCCAAACTAACAGGTTTGTACCCGAGTCTTTCAGCAAACTACATCACAAGAAGGAATAGGGCAGAAAACCAAGCACGTGTGCGACTGTGTAAAGGGCAGCACCAGGAGCTGGAACTCACATTGCCATGCAAATGAAATGATGACCTTGTTAAAAAAAAAAAAATCGGAAGAGCTCTTGGAAAGAGCTCAGCTATTGCAGCCCTCATTCTTCTAAATGCGTTTATTTGTTTTATTCTATTCACAGCCTCTGTTTTTCAAGTGTGTCCAATTATGTTTCACCTTGGAGCTCCCCAGCCCAGGAATGCGGGAGGCAGGCGCTGGCAGTCGCCCAGCTGGCCTCTGCCCTCCTTACTCTCCTTAACCCAGCCGGGGTTGCCCTATAGCTCCTTTTCAGGCATAAACCACACCCCCGGCTTTTGATCATTAAAGGAAATGAACTCGAGATTGCATTAATATAAATAAATAAGACTGGTGTACGAGGGCGTTAAGTTCCCAAAGCAGACGGGTTGGGAGAGGCAGATTCAGTAGAGTTCTTTGGCAGGAGTGTGAATGATGGCAAGAGGTGCGAGGCAGTGAAAGATAGAAAAACCTCAGTATTCAGCTTTCAAGGAGATTTGCAAAAGCCACTGTCTCAACAGCCAAGATTTACACATGCCTTCCAAGCAAGAATTATTTTCCTATGGGAAAGTAATCGTCCCCTGCACTGCTGAGCTAATGATGTATAAAATAACTCTGACAAGCCCAAGTCTCACACCGGCACTAGCCAACAGTGGAGAGCGAAGAAAATCCAAACAAACTGCTGGTGACCAGAAAACAACTTGAAGCAGATCACTAGCGATAAATCTCACTGTGGCATTGAAGCTGGGTTCATCTTACAAAGAGCAAAGAGGAGGGAGAGAATTGCTAAGGGCAGATGGCAGTGCCTTTCCTGGTGATATAAACATAGACTAATCTGAACAGTTTCTGAGTACTGTAGATGGCCCCACCTACCTCAGCAGCATAAATAACTGGAAGGAACATCAACACATTTCTAGGGACCGAGTTTTAATTGTTCTGTGGCTTACAACCACCAGTTGTGCCTCACTCTGTTTAACATGGCTACAGCTTCAAATATTTCACATTATGGAAATGATGAAATTCAACTGGAAACCTTTTACCTGCCAAGATCAAAATTTCATGTTAGCAGTTAACCTGCAGTAGCTGGTGGCAGAACAAATCTACTGCAGCATAACAGGAAGTTGCATCCTTTACAGTTATATTTAATCTCCTCTGATGCTTGTCTGAGTTGTTGCTGAGTAAAAGGAAATACAGATCCAGAATTCAAATCATTGCAAGTGTGAATAGTAATATCAACAGTCATAAGAACAATACGTAATTCCCGTCTCTCCAAGGAACCCAGGAGTTTTTTTTTTATTTTACATGCAGATTCTTTGTTTGAATATTTCCCACAAAAGTTGTGTGAAAAATACATAGAAACTGGGAATTTTTTCTCATTATAAGGAGCACTGGAGGAACTGCAAGCCTGGTCAAACTGAACATATGATCACAAGCATAAAATGAACAAACTAAAACTACAGTATATATTCTTTAATATAACTTGCTTATGCATTATGTGTAACAATTGAATTAAAAAAAAATTTCAAATAGTAGAGTGACCTGCGAAAAAGGTATGCTCATACTGTTATCCATGAATAAAACTTCGATTTTTCTATACTATTTATGGGTACATTTATTTGTAAACTTTTAAAAAATGTTCTTTTCCACTTCTTGAGATTTACTTACACCCTTTCATAGTTCTTCTGTAGAACAAAGCCATCTCCAGATGGCAAATACAAACATCAGAAGATGGACTGTCACTCAAAGACACGTGGGAAACATTTGAAAAAGCTAAATACAGGCTTAGAAGACTTTCAATAGTAGTGTAAAAAAGTCCCTCAGAATATGCCATTAGTAGTGGTGCAATGGATCTAGCTGACACATTGGAGGTGGTGAGTTGCACTCAAATACTTTGCTACCCACAAAATGGCACTTATTTTGGGATTGTTATACACTCGGGAAATCATACAGTAGATCAAAGTGACAAATTACAAAAACAGTGCCACAAAATGCACCACAAATTAAGGGACATACAAGAAACAGGCACATGACTAGGGAAGTGTGTCCGGGATTCAACCTTCTTGCTGAATAAATATTTGAGAGTTTCACAGTTCTTCACCATCTCCTTTAATATAATCAGATAACTGTAACTGCAAATTCCACTTGAAGACTGACATTTTTACATTACACTGGCTTCTCTGTTGCTCCAAACAGCTATATATATGTACATATATATATAACAAATTGGTTTGGAAAGAAAATACACTCCATCACACTTGCATTTCTCATTATTGTAATGAGAAACTATGTGCGGGAAGTTCTTTATGATTTTTTTCATCGGATGTATTTGTCTCTTTTATATATTGGCAGGGATGAGAGGGGATCTGCCAAAATCCATTAAACATTTTATCTTGAGTGTTGTGAGTTGGACAGTTCAAACACCTAAGGATGAAAGAAAGATTGCTCAAAATAGTGGAATATTACTTGGAACTTTGCCCCACTCTCCAGGCAGAAACAATTTTATAATTAAAATATTTAATTATGTTTTCTCAGCAGCAGAGGTCCAAAAATCTCATTCTTCCCTTACACAAGCCTTGACAGAGATAACTCTTTGTGGTGACCAGTCCTTGCCTCACAAACCAGTTCTGCAAGTCAGATGGCTGCATCAGAATCACACCTCTTTTGCAGACTTATCTGCACAAACTCCCAGTGAAAAACTGAGATTCCCATGCAGACCACACCTTAAGGCACTATGACCCATGTCTAAATATAGGTCCTCTTAAGGTTGGTTGGTTTTTTTTTTCCCAATTAAACCAAGGTTTCTTGTCTGCATGGAAGAAAATGTATTTCTGTTTCTTACTCAATTATGATTAAAGCAATGGATTTTGAAGGGCTGTACATAAATTGATGGGTCTATTCTGAGCAGATCTGCATGGCTCCATTCTGCAAAGGTGACCTTTGCCAGCAGCAAGCCCTCAGAACTCTCCTGCAATTGTATTAGTATCCTTTCTGCAATGCCTGTCTATGTTGCAAGACACCAAAGTGTCACATACAAGCCCCAAATAGATGTAACAATGTTATGAGATGATAGCTATGTGTTCATTTGTTCCCCCAGCAGAACATTTTCTATGGAAAAAAACGAATCCACTATTGTGGCTGCTACACAGAACATTCTCTTTAATTAATAAGCACAGAGGAATCACAAGCCCTCAGGAGTTCAAGGATTGTGGTCCACTGAGGTCTCTCCAAATATAGTTTTGTAAGAGACGGGCTCTAGCATTCACATTTGTTAACAAAATTCCTGCTCTATGACCTCCATCTGGTCTTATGCCACAGCTCATTACTCGTACTGTGGTCTGAGAGGTTCTGTACCTCGAGCCACAGGAACGATTTCTAGTCTAGCCCTGTGGAGGAGAATTGAAATGGCCCATTGGAGGAGGCTGCAGACTTCAGTACTAGGGCAGGAGTAATCAGTAGGGCATGGAATGGGACAAGCACCTCGTGAAAGACTTGTATAGCCCAAGAAATTGTCTTGAGGAAAGTCCACACACAGGTTTATGTTTCAGTTCAGCCAAACTTATAGCTGAGAGAAGTCTCACTTCCTCTCCTGCCTACCAGCCAGGCTTCCTGACAACTCTTTCCCAGGGATCTACATCAAACCACAAATAAACCAGTGCAGAAAGCTAAACTGATACAAAACTCACAGCCTTTTTCCAGGGGTAGTTTCTTGCTGGCTAAGCCCTCTCATGTGACCAGCCATGGTTCCAAAGACCAGGATCAGTACAAGGGATGTGTTAGAAACACAGAGAGGGGTGAAGGTGAGGAAGGCCTTTCAGATGCCATTAGGTTGGCTTAGACAGATTAGGTCATTATCAAAAGACATCTCTACAATGAAGTGATGGCGAGACTACTCACAAGTTACACAAGTTGCCTTACAACACCCCTGTGAAAGCTGGAGTACCTCAGCACAGGAAATATTTTTGTGGTCACTCCTTTCTGCTTGACATTGTCAAGGGGTTTCTTCTTGAGCAATTCAACCATCTTCCTCTTGTGGTATCCTAGAATAGCTTTTCTTCAGGGATTTTGAGAGTGTGCAGCTCTTACAGAATGATTTGATGAAGGAAGAACAATTTAGACTCACGTTTGTTTCAAGAAATTTCTTCAGTCTAATATCCTGCCTACTTCAATTGCAGAGGCATCAATGAGAACAGCACAGAGAGTTCAGCAGCTGAATGATGGCAGCAGTGGTAATAAGAGTCCATATGGGAATCCCAGGAAAACCTTCATCATTAACATTTTATTCTCTGTAGTGCAATCCCTGCTCTGACATACTATGATTTGTACCAGACTATGCAATGCCCAGTGCTGATAAGAATGTGCATCAACATGAAAGTAGGAAAGCTGTGCAGAGGAAAGTCATCATTAAGCCAGATCTGCCACTGCTTATTTTTAGTTTTGATATTTTGAAACTATTTTTGCTCTGCTGTGTGGAAATGTTTTGGGTGAGGTATGATTTGGAGGTAGAAGGAAGGTAGTCTCAAGCATATAAACAGGTCATGTTGAGCTTCCCTGGTTCTTAGATTTGGAGCTCATTTATACGTTTATTTCTTCACAAACTAAGTACCAACTACTGGTTTTAGCACTGTTTTGCCCAACTTACTGTCTCGTCCAACTGAGCATTAAATGAAAGTTGTAAAACACACCAGGCTGCAACAATAACAAGCATAGACAAACACAGTTAAGAATTTTCCTCTTGCAGCTTGACATTCAGTAAAAAAGAGAAACTTTAAGTAGGGACTACTTTAATATAGATCAGTTAAATATGTGAAATGAGCAAAGTAGAGAAATTTTTAAATATATGATTTCATAACACAAATGATACAGAACTTCAGCAATGACATCCTAGATGAAGATGGTGATTTAATGTGTCTTTTATAGGGAAGTTATCACGAAAGTTAATAATATTAAGTGCTTTATAAAATGGTTCATTAACTGAAAAGGGATGTTTCTTCTGTGGACAAATTGCCTTAGAAACATTGGCCTTCAGGGTCCTGTCTTCATTGCCAAAATAGAATAATGCCAGCAGATCTACTTTGTAAGGTTTTAAATCAATTCTGCAATCAAAGTTTCTGTTTATAAGCAGTTTGGGCTTAATTTCACTGCAAATCTAACCTGAGATATAATCTACTCCCGTTATAACTGTAATGCATTCTACATAAAATACATGAAGTCTGGGCCTGTGGTAGCTTTTGATTTGAAGCAGTGAGTGTAACAGGAAGATACAAGTTGATACTAAAGTGTCTGTCTTGGTAGCTTGTCTGCACTGTGAACACAGGTTTGCACCACATGAAGACTAAATTCTTTGGCTTTTTTCCTTCCTTATTGCCAGAAGACTCCTGCTCCTACCTGGATAAGAATTAACAGTGCAGCTAGCTCATGATGCTGGTAAGAACCACTAAGGTGGGCAGAAATCTCAGCTGCTGGTTTTATGGTGTGATGTTTTGGTGGATAAAACTGACTTCCAATGTTCCAGCCACATCAGTCCTTCCTCAGACCTGCTCTCCTCTGCCCCACAAGCACCATGTATTTCTGCTTTTAGAAAGTCCTAAAAAAAGATGTATTTTTAAAGAAGAGCTTGCTGTCTCTCAACGTGGCTTCACACACACAGCTTTACTAGCTCAGCAGTGAAGGCTGCAACATGGGCACAGCAGCAGGCAGAAAATCCTACTGCAGTATCACCACTAAACACTTTGTGTTGTGAAGCTGTGGCACCAGCAAAAGTACAAGCACATGCTCCTCAGGGCAGAGGCTGCAAGTGGCCTCTTATACACTCACAGGAGGTTTAAGCAGCTAGCAGAAGAGCACATCAGTCACTAGTAAATCCCAAGAAAATGTAGTCAGTGCCCAGAGTGTATTGAGGAGGGCTAGTTGTAATTTTCTTGATAAAAAAGCAGTGGAATCCCCATGACTTGTCTCTCAGTGTCCTTTCAGCAGAAAAGATGTAACGTGGGAATCAAAATACCCAGTAGCAATGATTGCTGAGCTGTAACAGTCACTGGTGGGAAGAGGAAACAAACTGAAGCAGAAAAGTTACTGAAATTTCCCTTTAAAGAACTAAAAAAGTTTGTTCATAATCAGTGGGAATTTTAGTTTACTGTTCTTAATTTAAATGATGCTAATGAGAAGGAAGACAGGGAATTATTCCAAAATGCTGAATGCTTTCCAGGAGAGGAGAGCACATTTATTGACAGTCCCATAAGAACAATTCAGACCATGTGAAAACTGATGGCTCCTGCAGGACTTCTCTCTTCAGCTCTCCATTCAACCCAAGCACAAGGCTCTGACCCAGTGAGAAGGCAAATGCTCCCACTGGGATGGCTACAAGAGCTTCTCCCACTCACTTCCCCACTTCCTGCTCTTCCTGCTGCTGGGGCAGCTCAGCCCTGAGGACACATGTCTGACCCAAAGCCCATCCTTGATATAAAGGAAAATTCAAATCATGTCTGGTTTAAGTGGGTGCCCTCAGCTGTGAATAGGGCAACTCAGCAGGACCCTGAAGAGAGGAAAAGTGAATCATAGAATTGCCTTGGTTTGAAGGGACCTTTCGGAGCCCTGGGTCCAATCATCAACCCAACTCTGACAAAAGCCATCTCTAAAACTTGTCTCTAAGCTCTAATGTCTGCCCATCTCTTCAATACCTACAGGGACAGTGACTCAACCACTATCCTTGGGCAGCCTCTTCTAATGCTTAATAACTCTTTCAGAGTAAAAATTTTTCCTAATATCCATCCTAAACCTCCCCTTGTGCATTTTGGTACCATTTCCTTTTGTCCCATGTCCTCTTGTTGCTTGGGAGAAGATTTTGAACCCCCTGGCTACATCTACATCCTCCTTTCAAGGAGCTGTAGAGACTGAGAAGGTCTTTCCTCAGCCTCCTTTTCTCTAGGATGAACATCCCTCAGCAACCTCAGAATGAGGCAGGAACCTCTCAATGTTGCTTTCCCTCATCCAGAGCTTCATTATTATTTTTTTATCCAAAAAATCCTGAGAGTCCTACATCAGAAGAATGTAAGTGACATGACCTGTGATACTTTAAATTATGCATGCACCCAAGGATATCATGAAATCTATTACACTGGACATTTTACACTGAAAGGTTTGCAACCCAAGTGGGCTGATTTTCATTATCCACTGAAGGTTAATTTAGCTCTAAACAAAATACACAGGAAAACACAGCTGCTAATCTGATGGAAATTATTACTGTGTAATAATTTATGGATCTTGTTTGTTGACTTTGCAATTGGAAAATTCACTGTCTAAATATATTGGCTGGATTTAATAAGGTAAGACCACCCTGACATAATAGGAGGCTGGAAGAAAAATAAGCAGACACAGTTAAAAAAAAAAAAAAAAAAGCTTAAGAAAGCCACTTTGGATTTTTAAAAGTTAATGGTGAAAACAAAAAAGAAAATGAAAAAAAAGATCAAAAGGACTATATTAGATAAAAAGGGGGGTGGTGCAGTGGAATCAGGCTGTCACAAGCATAATTTTCTTTTGAGAGAAGGGAAGAAGCTAGACCTATCCATCTTGTTCTGAGGGTCTCATAAGAATTTAGAAAAATGGATGTGAAATCTGTTGGTTTAAGAATCTTTTGCTAATCAGAGTCTTGCAGGATCAAACTTCAGACTTAGTAAGTTTTCCTAACAGGAGTCATGGTGCTGTGAGAGACTACAATAAGCAGGAAAGCTGAGAAATTAATGATGAGTAACACCACAAAGAAAATTTTAAAAGGAGCAGACAGGAGGAAATGTAACTATATCGATAACCACAGTAGCAACAACCAAAGACATTTTTCATCCTGAGGCTTGTTCATGTTCCTGTGAGGACCAAGTTTGGGTCCCAAATTACACAAACATCGCAGTTCTGACTGAAAACAAGACAGGGTTATCAGATGGTGCCCAGTTTTCTTTTTTCTTTTTAAGTAACAGTCATCTTTCTCTAATGGCTTACTGTCAAAAGTATGCTTGAAGGAGGGATTTCAATGAAGAAAGCTGGCAGTCATGCTCGGGTTCCATTGATTCAGTGAAATTGGCTCCAGTCCTTGTGGGACAAGTGTTCCCTTAATTTTAGACAACTGTACTTCAAACACAATTAGACAAGAGGCTTTTTTCTCTTTTTTTTTTGGCCTACATAGTGAGGGAGACACATTACTTGTAATCATTATATACTAGTTTATTGATTGTGGCTTTTCAGTATTCACTGTAGATAGGCTTGTTTTAACAGCACTGTTGAGATGTTTGTAGTTAACAAACAGTTACTGATTGAAGGTGTAAGAGCAAGGATGGGGATTTTGTCAGGGTGTATATAAATGCAAGGAATTTTGAAAAAACATGAACAGGTACTTCTTTTGCATCTCTGGTATTTTTCAAGAGATGTTGCAGAAGTCTTTTTTCATGGGATTTTGAGGGTGGTTCAACATTTTGTTTTCATCGCTGCATCCTGCAATTTAATATTTGAAAAGAGCAGTGAAATGGAAATTATTCAGAGGAATTGCATATATGGAAAATCTATAAGAGCCTACATGACAGATCACACCAGCCCATTGCTTACGATATAATGTTGCTATCAAAATGTATTCCAGTTATTAGCAAGGCTGTGAGTCAATTATTTGAATAAACAAAGACCTGGTTGCCCTGTAGTTTGGTGCATCCCTGAGACATCTGCAGGCTCCTTTCCCACGCCCGCTGTCTCATCCCTAAACTAGCAGGGGCTGTTGTGTAAGGCACCCTGACAACTCTGAATAAACAGGTAGCTTAATGCACTCTTCTGAGGCAACCCCTGCATGCCAGGTGCTTTTTCACATTTGGGGCACACAGGAAATCTGCAGCATCTCTTGTGTATCAGGGGAGGGAGGTTTCATGGCTCAAGGAAAGGGAAGGAACAACTTATCAGGCCACAGAAAGGTTCCCATGGTCACGTGTGTGCTGCGTGCATGTGTGAGACGGCACGCATCAATTTGTTGTGTCAAGACACTAGAAGAATGTGAGAAGGATAACCAGTTTGAGGTTTTGTCCCCTCAAGAGCATGTTTAGTGTCTAAAAGATGTAAGAAACAGTGATAACTCCAGCAAAAAAGAAGTAACTTGTCCTCACAACTGCTGATGTACTTCCACGCCTGGCTAGGAAGGAGCAGAATCCCTACCCGTGAATTCTTAGGTCACCAACAGGATGAACAACAACAATACCCAAGAGAAATAAATATCATACATCTGAATTCAGGTTCTTGCATTAAGGCAAAATATGCGTACTGGAAATTCTTAAAGGATGAAAGCCTACATTTTCAAAAGCAACTGATATTTCCAGTCTCCAGTAAGGTTTCAGACTGGGGACCTGAAATCAAGTAGCAGTGTTGGCCAACAGGTTTATATTTACCCTGGGAATAGGGGTAAGGCTCACGATACTTCTGCTTATTAATTCCCTTGGTTTAATGTGTTTGGCTTTTGCAAGTTATGACACAGTAAATACATTTGTGTCACTTAGCAACCTCAGCTGTTTCTGAAGGAATGTCTTTTGTTCTTGGAAATCTATTATAAATGCAGATTACAAAACAATTACAGGGGAATGTAAACTCCCCTTATTTGGATGGCGTTCTGGCCGCTCCCCATTCTGTACTTAAAGGGCTAATAGGAAATGAATTTACTTTGCACAAGCATCCTTCATTGACGCTATTGTTATGAAGAGAGGTTCTGCATATTTAATAGACATGACAGAAGTTTCCGTTGAAAATAAAAGAGGTGAGAAATGCCTGGGAAAAAAAAAAAAAGACTGTGAAGGTCTTCCCAGGAACTGGGTTCACCTAGATCAAAGTCCTTTGATTGTTTTGTAAACAACACTATAATTACTTTACCATTGCAATGGTTTATGTAATGAAATTATCAATCCAGTTTATTTCAATGCACAAGGCTGAAGTCTGAGAACACAGATCACCCAGTTCTAGGATTAGGAAATGTAAACACCTGCACAAATTAAATATTTTTTCTCACTTCATATCAGTTGGATTACTGGGTTTCTGTAACAGGTTGGAACATGCCCGATCCTGTCCACATGGATGGAAGACTGAGACTGTGGCCTTCAAACAATTTAAGGGTTTTTGTCTTTGTCCTTAATAGGTTTAAAGCTCAGAACTCACATCTAGTTGTCCACCTTGTCAGTATCCGTACAAAAGGTATTACATATACACACATACATATATATTTACCTTTGTATTTTTTATATTGACTATAAAATTATGTCAAAATTTTGTAGATGGCCAGATAGTTAGTACAACTAGTACTTGTTTCTGAAACTCAGTCTGATAAGGGTATCTGAAAGTCAAGTATAACTAAAAATACCTCAAAGACTGTTTTCTAGAACTGTGAACAGACAACATGAGAGCGCAGATGAACAATAATAACATAAAGGAACCAATTATTGTTTGCAACTGTCACATCTCGCTAATAGAATGATTTAGTTCTAAGTCATTCTAGTAGCTCTGTTCCCACAATTTGCAGTGGGAATTCTGGCAATCCCAGAACAGAAGCAGACAATACAGAGAAACGTATCAGAAGGAAACAAAAGAAAGCATTGTGGCAATGCTAATTATCAAAATACTGCTTCAAAGTATGTGGTCAGTGGTAAGAATAATCTTGTCAATGGCTTAGCAACTCTCTTCATCTTCTCATTTTTGTAGGAATCTGTCCATCCTTAATGGTTAGAGGGTTGTTTTTTTATATTGAAGTTATTGTAGGAAGCTGCTAAAGTAAAAGCTATGCTGCACAACTCATCACCTGCAGTAAATGTATGATAACTAGGTTATGATTCTCACAATCTAAATGAGAATACCTCGCTGCAGTTAACTCCAGACATGGCCAAATGATCTGATGGCTACAGCAGAAGCCCGGCTTCTTCCTGGCAGCCCCAGTCCTGACACTCAAACCCTACACTGGAGGTACCGGTCTATTTGACAACCACTTTACTGCAAACCCCACTATGGAAGTTGTTCTCAATTCTATACAGAGGCACTAGCAAACAACTGACAGTTCATAGACAACTGTAGTGGTTTCTGCTGGGAACATCTGATGGTAGCTGCAAGCTCCAGGGATCAACCAATTGGGGTTTAATGTCAGAAAGGAATCCGGGTGCTAACTACCAAGGTCCCCTTCTTGGATATAAGCACAATGCAAATTCACATTGAGCTACCTTAGCATGGTTTTTCCCACATAAACAAACATTTGAGGGAGAACTTCAGATCAGACAGAGGACATACTATCTTCTCCAGCACTGAAACTTTTCTCCTGCCTTTTGCTCAAACTGTGAAGAAAGTAGCTAGGATAGCAAAGTCATGGCTGAGATTCCCACTTACTCTAGGAGAACATATCCGAAGCGCCCTTCTTCTGATAACTCCTTAAGATACACAGAGCTACAACAACCATTTTGTTCAGGTGGTAAAATACTGACACTAATTAGTAGTATTTGTTGTAAATATTTTCAGTAAGTTTAGACCTGAAATCTTCAGCAGATCCTTAGTTGATCCTCAGTCATCGCTGAAGTTTTGCATGAAAAAAGATCTGAGGATATCAGGATTCTGCTAATGACTTTACTCTGAGCTCTCTATCTGTGGCACTGATCTGCTCTCTCCTGCAAACTGCTCTCTCCTGCGCTGCTGCTGGTTAGGGATGCGATGAAGCACGATCTGTGATTATCATTGCTGTGCTCATGAAAGCCCCAGGTGTAGATGTAATCACAGGCAGCACTGAGCTTTTGCTGGTATAGCTTTTTTTGGTTTTGTGGGAGGAGAAGAAAAGGCTGGAATAAGCTGTACTGGTTTATTGCAGTTTTGCTTGTACGGAATACCAGATTACCAACTCAGAAGTGCTCTGAATATAGATCTCCCTTGGCGTTGAAGTAGGTCCATACACTCCATCTTCATAGGCCTGTCTTTATTCCACTTGAAAAGATACTGTATAATTAGGGAACGAGGAGGAGAAGTGTTTTCATAAAAACACTTTTACAAGAACCCACTTTCCCCTTACCTGTAGAACAATACAATGTGATTTTTAACGGACAGTAAACAAGAATATGCAGAAAACAAGAAAGAACCAGCATGTTAAATATATATACATACGTGAGAATAAACAACATGTGGTTAGGTAGGAGTTCCAGCAACAGACTTGGATACCTAGGCTGGAGTGACATTCAGGTGACAGGCACATTCATAAACATGTGCACATGTGCACAGGGTCACTTCTTCTGTACAGGAACTGAAAGTAAATCAGGAAAACATAAACAAACGGAGCAAAGGACATGTCCTCTCCTTTGCTGGACACTCATTGATCAATCAAGGGCACAGGGCTGATGATAGTTATGTGTGTGCACAACTTGTTTCACTTGTGGCTCCCAGGCAGTGGTAGCCACATGCTCAGTTACATGAATGAGTGTCTTCCAGACTATGCCCCAGGGCTTTGACATCCTCCAAGTGTCATTTATGCCTCATGGTAGAAACTTCAGCACTCGTTTCAAGGACGTGGTGATAGATTCAAGGGAAGGAATGGTACTAGGACAGGAAGAAGCAGGACAGAGTCTTGGTCCAAGCAATGAAATAAACTGCAGGCAAGTAGAAAACCTAAGAGAGCACCTGCACAGACTTGCTTCATGTCTACTAATTGTGGTCAAGACCCCAAAGGCACTTCTATGGCAGGGAATCAAACTCCAAAATCCGGTGTCCTGCTGTGTATGAGAACATGGCTGATGTACTGAGAAGAGGGGTTGGCAGGTGTAGGTAGCTGTGGGACGGGCCCCTCGGACAGGGCACTGCAACAGGGACCAATTGCTATCCTGAAAGCCAGTTTTGGTGGTAGGGCGCTGTACAAGCTGGTGCGCTGTTCTTCAACACAGTGGTCCATAATATAAGCAGTACCTCAGGCAAATGCAAGCATTGCTTCCAGAGCTACCGGAAAGCAGAAGCCCGTACAGCCGCCGGAACTGTTAACGGTTTCTCAGGTCAGTGTTCATCAAGGCAGGCGTGGTAACGGCGGGGGAGGTATGGGGGGTGGGGGAAGAGAAGGTCGGCCGGGCTACGAGGGAAGTCCCTCAGGGGGCGGCAGGCAGACGGTCAGCCTTCGCCCCGCTTCCGACACCCTCCTCGGTGCCTCGTCGCTTCGTACCTCCTCCGGGTACTTGCGCAACACGACGGCAAGAAGCCCTCATCGACACCCCCATCCCGCCACCCGTCACGGCCGGGCCAACGGCCCCGCCCCCTCGTGCCCCTCCTGCCAATCACTCGGGTCCCGCCCCGCCGGCCTGAGGTGCGGGGTTTGAAAGCGGGACGGGCCACGCCGCGCGCCAGCGGGNCTTTTTTTCAGTGTTCTTATTAGTTTTGTCATTATCCAGAGCTGCTTCACTGTTTAAGCATTCTGCATCACTCTTGTTTAATCTCTGCATATCTCTACTGGCTCGGCAGCGGTGATTCCCCCCACCCGCCGCGTGGAGGTGTCGACGCCGGGAGCCCGTCGGTAACGAGGGCTTTCCTCCTCTAATTCCCCCCCGTCCGGCGCAGTGGGAGGTGCCCGGGCTGCCGCGTCACCCATTGTTTACAAACCAACCCCAGCGGGCCGAGCTCCAGCTTCAACCGCAGCCGCCGGAGCCGCGTGTGCTCGGGGCGGCGGGCGGCGGCCCCGGGTCCCGCTGCGGCACGGC